>JADDOH010013749.1:0-80345 GCA_016648135.1 Agrypnia vestita
TTTTCATCACAGGTAATGATTCGATTTAAAATCCCTTCATTATTGTGCCGGTTGAGTAATGCAACGCATCAGTCAACGCGCGTTTGTTGATTTGCTTCACTCAATTCGTGAGGTACCCACCTTTCAAGCTTTTTCACCTTACCAATTTGCTTCAAGTGGATTAAAATTTGCTTCAAGTGGATTAAAACAGTTTTATCACTAACACCGCAGCCTGTAGCTAACTCGGATGTGGTTTGCGATGGATCCGCTTCCACAATAGCTTTCAATTCTTCATTATCAACTTTGGTCTCCGGCCGTCCACGGGGCTTGTTCTGCAGCTCGAAATTTCCAGAACGAAAACGTTGGAACCAAAAACGCACTGTGTTTTCTTTTGTGGCACCGTCGCCATACACATCATTAATCCTTCGAGCCGTTTCTGCAGCACTGGTGCCACGGAGGAACTCGTACTCGTATATAACGCGATATTTCAAGTTTTTCATTTTGTAAACTGAGTGACGCAAAGAAAAAAACAATTGAGGAAAAACAAATGAATTATAATTTTCAAAACACATATACATGAGTAAATAGCTGTATAAATTTGGATTTGGAATTCCTAACCAAAGAGAAGATATTTGAGATCAAATTCGCCAGTACGGCAAAACTCCAATTTCATATGTAAGGACCTAATATAATAAACAAAATATAAAAACGTCAATACCGTGTAATTTCGACACTTGCGTGCTGCTTGAGCCGCGCGCTGATTGATTGTCACACCCTTATTAAGAGTATTTTAATTCCAGCAAATTACGGACCGCCACACAGACAAAATAAACAGAGAACGAAATTAGTACATTTAGATACTAATCACCCCTTTTGAACATTGTAACAGGTTTCCTCCCACGTCTTGAGTATTAAGGGTAGGTGGTTAAAAGGGATGTGCAGAATACGAAGTAAAAGGGTTTACAGTGAGATAAAGCAGTCCTTTTGTTTCACTTAAACGTTTTTATTTTTATAATTTTGTATTCTAATTGAAGCTTATAAAGTATGAATATGTGAGTTAAAAAGCATGTAACAGTTGAAAATTCCTACTCCAAACATCTAGTTCCGAATTTACCTATTCGGAATCTTGTCTTCTTTTTTATATTGGGATCATTATGGGATCAGTTATATACTCATTTTATATGTAAGTTCCTTCAGTTCACTGAACTAATCTTTCACCAGATCGTTCAGTTCAATGAACTGTTCACTTTAAATCGTTCAGTAGTTCTTTGAATTTTTGTTTTTTATCTGAATTTTTGTAAAGTGAACTGTTCCATTTGTATATTCTATATTTTTTCCCAAAATAAAGTGTAGTGACCAAAAAAAAAGTGAACAGACAAAATAAATATCAAATGAACATGAAAAATCTGGTAACCAAAAAAAATCTCGCCGAAAAACAATTTTTCCCAAAATAAGATTTGGTGGCATAAAAAAAAAGGTCGCCAAGAAAAATATGTCGAAAAAAGGTCGATCAGATCACGACAACATACTCTTCGCTGCTTAAAAGATTACATTTCCAAAAATTTTAGCAGAATTTCATGAATGATTTATTTTTCATCTACTGAACTAGTGAACGATTTGTTCATTTAAGTGAACAGTACCGTTCGTTCGTTCTTTCAGTAAAGAGAACTGTTCTAAAAGAACAGTTGGTCCATGAACGATCCATCTGTAATAAATAAATAAAATCTTAAGATCCCAATATTGCTATTTTCAGAATATTGCCGATTGATCTGTATTATCATTATTTAAGCTATCAGAAATAAGATTAACCCAATTTAATGATCGATATAAAAAAAATTGAATTTGTAAAAGTGTCGTAGAAGTGAAAGGAGATCGTGGAGAGAAACCAAGAAGAGGTGTAAGTTTAGCAATGGATGCAAATGGGCAGAAAAAGAAGATTATGGCGAAAACATCACCATTTTCGTTGTGTTTATTCGCGTAAACTTTATATACCTCATGGCCTACACAACAAAATTGCTAATTGAGACAGTTCCCAGATCAGAAATGGCAAAACTATGGTGCGCGAGTCATTTCGGAAAAGCTTGAATTTGGTTTAAAATCATTTTTGCGTAGTTTTTGTGGCATGAAAATGTGTGGTATAAGAAAGATGTTTGACTCTAGATGAAATGTAATGATATTCAATGCACCTTTCGCGATTAGATCTTGTGTAAAGTGTTGCAAATGAGGCACAAATTAGTAAGAATAGATATTCACAGTGGTTCTAGTTTATTTACGATGATTCGATATTATTGGTGCAAATAAAATATGGTAGTATAAAATGTATATAGCTAAACGCCTGTCAATGGTTGAATAGCCAAAGAAGGAATGAGGGAAGCCGCGTGTAGTCCGAAACAGCGCCCGCTTCGTTGGCACCGTGTTCCCGACCCCTGATTGGTGGACCCGCTCTCGATTCAGGGCCCATCCACACCAAATCTAAGATCATGATACTTTATTTAGTTGGTTATATTATTTCAAAATAAAAGTTTAAATAATAAAACTCCACTTTTCATTGTTCTGTGAGTGGAAAATCATACAATTTGTGTCCTTTACGTTAAGCGTAGTGAATATTAATTATGACAATATTAATATTAATTATAACAAGGAACATTTTACTATTTATAATAGATCTGAATCCCAAATTACTAATATATACTTTCATCATAACGATATCACGGTATTTATAAAATGTGAGCAGGGAAATTTACCGAAAAAAATCATAAGACGCCATGAACGATCTGAAATATTGATTTACAGTAGATATAATGGTTGGTGAATAAAGAAAAAAAAGCTTTTTTAGAGAGTAAAGTTTTAAAAACTTCAAAACTCAAAATCACAAAACATTAAAAGTATTGGAATATAAGATCCGGCATCTCATAACATGAGAAGAAGATAATATCTTAGCTTAAAAACTTGAGATGATATTACGGCCAGACTTTAAAAGAGAAACAAGTGAATGTAGAAAAGTGTCAGTGCACTTATAATTTGTGTCACTGTTTTGTTAAGACGCAATTAGAGTAATTGTTATCAATACACAATCGAAGTATTTGAACAGTGAACAAAAAACTAAATTAACAATATTCAGGATAGACAAAAAAAATTGCCTCTCGCAAAACATATCATCCCTCTGCATCCCCAAGGACTATACAACATATCATGCGGCACCTGCAATAAAAGCTATACCGAATGAACGAACTGAATGGTTTCCACCAGAAAATCTAAACATTCTGTTTTCTGTTCTGTAAAAAAACAAACAGAAAATCTAAAATAAAAAAGTTTCAATCATCTAAGCACAGTATGCTTTGACTTACTTACTTACTTACTTACCATCACGCCGTTTCCCCGTGGGGGTAGGCAGACAGGATAGAGCGCAATACTCTTCTGTCCTGACACACAACTTTCGCTTCGTCTACATTCATACATCTTCGCATGCAAGCTCGACGGTTGTTCAGGCTTCTAACAGGACCATCTTCCAGTATCTGGTTAATCTGGTCATGCCACGTCTTCCATGGTCGCCCTCTCTTTCTGGCGCCGTCAACACTTTCTTTCGCATCATATTTCTTTCTTACCATTCTTTCCTCATTCATTCGCTCAACATGCCCAAACCACCTGAGCGACCCTATTTTTATTCTCTGTATGCTTTGACAGAAGTTCATAAGGTCGATTTTGACGGAGATACCCCGGTTGCTAGCTTAGAAAATAAAGCGGTAAAGATCTATAGAAAAGCGATTATAATATATTAAAGGGAGAAACTGGAGAGGGCTGGCACTAGACCGAGATGAGTGGAGGAAAATTATTGAGGAGGCCAAGACCCACCAAGGGTTGTAGTGCCAAGAATGATGATGATGAATATATTAAAGACCCAACTGCCTTAAAAACAGAGACGACAACGTGAGATTATCCAACACCAAAGAGATCCCAAACCCACCACAAAATATTTTTTATTTACCTAATTATATCTCAATTTAACGTATTCATTAAAATAGATTAGAGCAAAATATTTCCCCAAACGGTCCAGAGCTATGAAAACCGTACGAAGAGTACAGTCACATTACTCATCTTCAAGGTGAGGAGGTGACTAGTCACTGAAGTGTCGCTTCGCTTTGTGAAACACGATACTTCAGATCAGCAGTTCAGCGACAAGTGAATTTCATTGTGTATAATGACGTCATATATGCCCTTATGTGTGGCTTTTCGTAATTCTTCACGTAAGGAGACAATTTTGAGAAATATTTTGGTCTAATGTATTTTTAATAGGTGTGTGTTAATGTTTAATAAAATTCCATGTGTTGGTGGGGAAATTTGGGTTGCATAAATTGTATGAATACATGCATATGAAAACCTGCATATGAAAAATACCATAAAATTGAATTAAATATCTTCTTCTTCTTCTTTTTCTTCATCAGTTTTCATTTCTCCACTGCTGGATATACTAATATATAAAATACCTCTCGCAGACCAACAGGCAGTAGCGTCTGATCCATAATGGGCGGCTACAAACAGCGTGTGTTCCCTATGTTAAGGGCGGTTGATGTAAAACTCACCAACCCGTCTGGCAAGCTGGTATTTTAATGCCAAACCCCTTCCCCTTCCAATGAAATATACGTAACAAAGATTAAAAGAACCCATTGATCTGTGAGCGGGCACCGGTAGCCACTTAAATTCTACAAATAACGTCTGTTAATTGTGCATGCTCATTACCGAGTATGAAAAGTCCATTAATAGTAGTGATAAATATAGGTTTTGTTAAAATAAAATAAGTTTTATGAACGAGTCTTTGTAGAGGGTACACGGATATTTTTTTTAATTAGGCTTTGATCGACATAGGAAAAAAGGTTCGCGATCGCTGGAATTAATGCTGTAGGCCTTTGTGTTGAATTTTGTAATCTATCCAGAGCATGTTACTCTAATTAGCCACGCCGTTAACATCCGCAACCCTTATAAATAACTGGGTTGAGTTTTTTCCTGAAAAGCGAGCAAAACTTTTAACGATCTGTACATGGTATATGCGTGTTATTGGCCGTTATTAATGTTATTAGGTATGTCTTTGTTATATTTTTGAAGTTAACTTCCTTTAAGGGTAAATTTTTAATTGCAACGGAAAATGTACACGCGCAGCGGGCACATTGTGGCGGAAATGCGCGTAGCGGAAATAAGCATGCAGCGGGAATGCGAGACCATGAAATATGCGCGCATCCATTATCTGTCATAAATGTATTCACTTGAAAATATTATTCCAGTATTATAAAAAAACTAGCTATTCGTACCCGGCATTGCACGGGTTAAGGATTAAGATGAAAATAAATTTGAGGGGGTAAACAAAGATTTGATTCGAACGGTACAGATTTGCATCGAAAATTATCAGGGGGGGGGGAAAGGGTAAAACAGGAGGGGGAAAATGTAGCTTCTGTTATCCGCCGAGTGCTAAAAAATAACTTTCCAAATTTTGAGTCCGATCGTGTCCAAAAGTATAAGTATGCAAAATTTGAATCGAATCGGACAAACGGTGTAGATTTGTATAGAGAACAGACAGACAGACAGACAGACATTGAATTTTATAGGTATAGATATATCGATGACCACCTTGAATCGAGTACCAATCATAAAGATGCTCAATTCGAAACCTGACGAACTATTGTTTATTTATTTTAAAATTAGAACTTGTAATAGAACATCAGAAAATTAGAAGAAAAACAAAAAAAAATAGAACTTAAGTTAATTGAATTACGATTTAAGGTGTGTATTAGGATTCCGTATTGTTGACGATTTTTTTGAAAAATCTACGTAATTTTCAGATATACGTTTTCAAAACAAAAAAAAACGTTAATTTATTTGCCTTCAATACGGCTGTCAGAGTCGTATAGTTTCAAAACATTTGAATACGGAAAAGTTTAAGGTTAAAAATCGATAAAACATGAAAGTGGATAGGCACTGTGACTTTTTTGAAAATGTATAGGTTTTTTGATTTATCGCATCATATGTCTTTGAATCATCGTGAGACGTCGATTCAAGACATTCATTCCTTATTTTAGCTATCATAAACCAATTTACATTTGTACCTCTTTAAAAGCAAATATTAAAAATGTAACTGCATTATGTAAAGTTTTATCGATTATATTTATTTTATTACAGAGGAAATGTTAGAACAAATGCATTAGAAAACTCCGAAATTACAGATCACACTCATTAAGGAATGAACAGAGGAGGTGGTCCACATTTTTGCTGTTATTATAACTGTGTAAGTGTATAGGACTAAATTGAAACAATTCTTTACATCTCCACTATGGTAATGGATAAAAAAAAATTCTTTGTGCTCTTCCTGTTTAAACTTCTCTTTTTCACTTCTGTTTTAAATTTACTCAAATCTGTTGTATGTATTTTATCCTGTAAATTATATGTACTTCATCCTCTTAATGTAATCTGTAATATAACTATCTGCCTTTTGTGATTTTTCATTTTAACTGTTTGATTTTTTATATTGTTTATTTTTTAAAAGCCCATATGGCCGATAAATAAATAAATAAATACTTATCATCTCCCTAGACCTCGTATTATTGTATTGTAACCAATTATATTATATTTTAATAAATATTTTAATATCCATTATACAATCAGGCCAAAGAAATATAACTTCTACTAAACTAAAGAAGTTAAGTCTAACCGCTAGTTTTTATAGGGAATGAAATTCATCTGTAATTTCATCGGTCGCGTATGAAAATTATGTCGCGGTTTATGTATAATTGTTTGTGTTAAGTACTGCAAGCAATAAGCGACGTAGTTAATTCGTAAAGAAGATTAGTTATTTAATTGAATTAAATATATTCAAGTAACTTACTTGGTGCATTTAATTACTCAAGGCTGAGGTAGTTCGCGCGTGTTGCTGCCGACTGGTAATAGCCAAGCTATTTCCCGCTGGATGCATTCATATGCATTTGCAACTTCCACAGTACGGACGGAATGCGTTAGCGGTTATAATCACGAAATAAGATTTTATAGGAAGTTACGGATGGACATTCAAAATTACTATCGTCATAGGAGACAATTTATGTAACGGATGAAGAAATAAATATTTCAAAATGCTCATATAAAGTTTTGCAATTTAGGGATAGATACATTAATTATTTACCTTTAAGTGCAGTAAATAATCCCTGAAATATTTCAAATTAAAATAATTCTTTAAAAAACCTAATTATGTTTTATGTTTGGATCTTTTTAAGTGCAAACTTGTGAATATTTCATATTAAAATAACTTTTTACAAACTCAATTATTTTTTGTATTTGGAACTTCAAGTGCTGAATAGTGAATAATAACCCAATTACTTTTTGTGTTGGAATCTTTTTCAGTGCTGAATAGTGAATATATTTTTTTGTTGAAGTGGAAAGTGAAGCAGGATTTTTTCGAGAATTTCCGTTATCAGGTAAGTCATATTGGCTTTATCTTTCATTGTTATACAAATTATTCAAATCTTCTAACCGCTCGTCCACATGTCAATAAAAAAGAATAACTACCCAGCCAGAAATTAAACAATGGTTTTAATCAAATAATATTTTAATACATCCGTAACTAAACCATTGTATTAAAAATTTTGGAGCTCGCTAGTAATTACATTAGCATAATTGATAGCTTCGTTTTGCTTAAATAGCTCTTAATGTTAGTTTAAATTATAAAGCTATTTATTAAGTTGCACTGTGTTTGAAATAATTGACAACATATGTAAGACATAATTTTAGCTTACATAATTATATGTAGATGAAAAAATTATACATTATATTCAGACATGTGCTTACTAATAGATGGAAGAATATTTTAGAGATTATTTTGTCATAACATTTTGTAACTTCATAATAATATATAAGTAATGTTATAATTTTTAGAATATTATTTTAGCTAAATGTTGTACAAGAATATTTACCTTTTTGGATTTATTCATTATAATAATCGCTTATATTATACAAGTTATATTTTTAATAAAGTTTGTCGAAGGTGTGCAAACATGCATACGTTGAGGTGCCGATGATGTCGGCAGATAGCGGTAAGCGGCTAAAGCGGTGTAGCTCTTCACAGGCTGTGCTCACGGGCGGTGGCGGGATGTCGGTGAAAGTACCCTATGGGAAGAGAGGGGAAAACGAGGAAGGTGGTCGAGACGATCGGAAAGCTTTGTAGTAAAATCGGTGGCCCTGAAAAGGGTATTTTGTAGTCGTTCGTCATAGTAGCGATCGACCAGCTTCTGGCGGAAGATCTTCGTGATGCCTACGGGCTCAGGTCGTTTCGTAGTGACTAGTCGTAAAAAAAGGTCCGATACTGATGGTCCAGTGCTTGAGCTTTGGCATAGTCGCTGTGTTAACTGCTCAGATCGACTTACGTCCAAAAAGTAGGTGCTTCTCCAACCAACGACACTGACTATCTGGATAAAGCCGGCTCAATGTATTTAGCCGAGTGGCGAAGTAAGGGTAGCCACGCTCCTAGGGTACCTATAAGCGGGAAGCATTTTAGTATTCATTTGAATTAGTGGTTTTTTTTATTTAAAAATTTTAACCCTTTCAAATTCATGTAAAATTATAAAACATACGATGTTTATTATAAAAAGTAGTTAGTAAAAGTGTCAAAGTTATAGACCTGACGCACTTGTGGAAGTAGAACTAGGCGGTCCAGCCGCATGTAAAATACTCAGAGTATCATACACTCTCAGGAATCGAAAAAAAAGAAAGGAAATGTGACTGAGAGGGGTTGAGGCATAAGTACGGTGCACCAGTACTTAACTCGTTCATTGTCATAGCGGTGACGTAGCGATGTTGAACCACTGCATAACCACATGTATCAATTAATTTATTTTTTTAATTGTACCATATTGCCGATAGAAGAGGAACATTTTACGCTGGAATAGCTTGGTGGGGGTAATACGTTCTTTCTGGCGCCTTATTTGGTATTTGTACCTATATTTTGAAAACTTTGCTATCAAATATAATACTAGCTCCCACTTTTTTTTTAACTTACATTAAAAAACTACACATGAATTTTAATGTACCTACTTTCTTCTAAATGAAATATTTGATATGATTAACAACTAAAGCTACCTATCTTCTCTGTGTGGTTTTCTGGGATATATACATGCAGTGAGAAAAAGAACAATGACTTTTATTTAAACATATATTTGGAAAAAAAATTGAAATTAAATATTTATCCGGCAGAATATTATGAAATATAAAACTCTGAATAATATGTATCTGGTACGAGTTGTTCGTGAGAGATACTGTCGAGTACTTCCCTCGAATCCATGAAGATACCTATGCAATTACTTGATTTGCTCAATTTACTTTGTATGATGGTGGATATTTTGCGGTTGCGTCTTGTGCATATTCCCCCTGTAAACCCGACTGGATTCTCATTTATTGTAGAATTGACTTTTGTGATTGAGTATAGTCTCTTTTTGGCTGCTTATTCAAAAAATTCGATATATTAGATAAACAGTATATTACCTAATTCACATTGTTTGACAAATTAGATTACACTACCAATATGATTGTAAATGATTATCCCTCACCACACACAAGAGGTATAACATATGATAATAATATGATTGTTAATATTTGCTTGTTATCATCATCATGATCACTCTTGGCTCTACAACCCTTGGTGGGCCTTGGCCTCCTCAATAATTTTTCTCCATTCATCTCGGTCTAGTGCCAGTTCTCTCCAGTTCCGAAGCTCTAAGGCAGAGATGTCTTTGATGACGTTGTCACTTCATCTTAATTTTCGTCTTCCTAAGCTCCTTCGCCCTATTGGCCTTGAGTTCAGCAGAGACTTTGGTGCTTGATGCTCGGACATTCTCTCCACATGGCCCAGCCACCGAGGTCTTCCCAGTTTTATAAATTTTGTGACGTTTGGCTCCTTACATAGAGTATAGAGCTCATTGTTGTAATGTCTGCGCCAAAGTCCATTTTCTAGAACCGGTCCGAAAATACGCCACAAAATTTTCCTTTCAAAAACGTCCAGTGCTCGCTCATTCCTCTTACTTAGTACCCACGTCTCAGCTGCGTACGTGAGAACTGGCCTAATAAGCGGTTTTTTTACTTGTTATCATTGTTTTAAAAGAAATTATATGTATTGTCTATTAAATAAAATTTAAAAAAATATTGTGATTGGAATATTACGATAATACATCTTGGTCTCTTTTCAAAATATATGCTTAGGAAAAAGTCATGCTTCTTGTTCTCACTGCACGCCCCTGATATATACAAGTTTGTCCTTTGCACTAAATCAAAATACAAAAGTGAACCGGGCGAAGCCGGGCCGGGTCGCTAGTGTAGCAATAGAAGTCCATATAAAAATAATTCTCAAAGGCGCTCACAAGGATTTTCAATCTTTGTGTAAAGTTGATAACAAAAAAAAAATTTTTTATTATACAAACGGATAATATCACATAATAGTTACCGATAGTTTAAATGCACACGGACTAGTTGGTGCACATTGATGAACGATGGGTGACATTGAATTATTGCGGATTGTCCTGCGGTTTACAACATGATACGTTGCAACTGTGTGAACAACATTGAATAACCGATGACTTTACACTCACGCATACATTGATATAATCGAGATCGAGACAAGGTTCATTCTATTTCACCTTAAAAATATTATTATGGACCGCAAAAAAATTAAATAATAAAAAGAAGAATAATACAGAAAAGATGTGAAACGATGGAATCAGAAAGAAAATTGTACTTAAAGAACGAGGAACAAGAAACCGAAACAGAAATCATTATTCTTGAAAAATATCAAAATAACTTTTTTACAAAATTTTTATAAAAACACAATTACTGGATTTGTCCACCGCGGGATTATCATTTAATCCAGAATATTCATATAAAAATATTGTTTATAATAATATCATAATATACAATAATAATATAGTTCTCAATAATCAGAACATACGTTTAAAAATATTGTTTATTGTAAGTACTGATTGATTTTCGGGCAATCTGTAGGCATGTTAAATAATTCGGAAGGATATTATATCATAACATTAAAAAGAATATTGCTTAATACTGCACATTAAAAAATAGAAACATCGTTACCACCGGCGAAATCTCTGTAGGTATATTGTTTCATGAGAAGAGACTGCAGATGCAGATTTCTTTAGCATAGCTCCTTGAAATATACGGATGATTCCTATTTGGAACATATATATATATAAAACTTTTAAAAAAATTCGATGTGTGGATGTCGTTACGATGGAATTGGTGAACGTTGCAATGTTAGAGTGACACTTAAGCCAGCACGTTTCTCATAAAAATCGCTTCATCCCTGTGAGACTTTTATAATCTATCTACATTTAATACCTTAGTGATCACATTAATTATAATAATTAAAAAAACATTTTATATAAAAGTAATGTTTATTGAATAATATAGATACATTTAAAAAATGTAAATAAATATATTAATATACTGCCGCCCTGAATTCATAATGCAATCACATAAAATTATTTCTTAGATTCCTACAGTACAAGTCACATATTCCATTAGACAATCCCAACTACAATTGTAATGCAATTTAATATATAAGACAATCCTAACTAAATTTTTATTTCACCTATCACAGATATTATACTTACGTTTTACATTAATTTTTTGTATGTATTTTCTCAAGTAAATGTATATGTATTGTATTTTGTATACGCATGTGTAACCATGTATGTTTTCTTACTTGCATTATGTTAATTATTTATGAAATTTTTCAAGTACATTTTGTTTACTGTTTATATTTTGTTTTCAAATATTTACTTATGTCGTAAAAGCCCCTTGGGCGTAAATAAATAAATAAATAAACTTAAATATTATAAACTTCAAAACCTTTTTGCGCGTTTTATATTTGTTTTCGTTTTTGTTCCTATTTAGTTATTCAACAACCATTAAATTTTGTTTTTGTTAACGTACATACTTCCATTTTAAACATTTAGTACATAAACTTTATATAAAGCCATGTTTTATTGAATAATCAACATGTCTCGGGGCAAATAGTGCCTTCATTAAAATATTATGTTAATGAAGGGACCATTGTCCCCGAAACATGTTGATTATTCAATAAAACATGGCTCTATACAAAGTTTTCTAGCCATAAAATACACGTTTTTAACTAACAGTTAATTAAAAATTACCTTATGGAAGGAGGGAAAGGTCAAAAGAACCTAAGCGAAATGCATGGTGCCCCAGATATCTTAAGGAAAGTATTAAAGCAAGGAGGCTGCATTGCATTATTGATTGCAGATTAATTAGTCATATCATATGCGCAAGTCCTCTGACGAACGTACATTGAGTAATTCATCTAATTTGTTATAATTATCGAAAATATTCTGTAAAATGGGATTAAATAAATTTACTTGATTGAATATTTTCTTAATTAATATAAATTAGAGAAATCTTACAGATGCAAAGCTATTTATATGAGAAACGTGCGTGGAAGTCTTTGTAGTTTTTTTTTAAGAACTGAGGTGTAAAGATTATTTTAAAATACATCATCATATATATTTTGAATGATAGCTAATAGCAGATACTAATAGCCACGCAGTGGCCACTATCGGCTGCACAGCGGCCAGTATAGCAACCCGCAGGGCTTAGCAGCAAGTGCTAGTGATAATTTAATATAACAACATCTTATTTATTAAGGCTTACCTGGGTATTAATTTATCACTTCTCGGATTCAGTTTAAAAGAGTACACAGTCAACAATCGTTCGTGGTTATACATGCTTTCCATAAGCCATTGGAACATAAGTATTCTATATCTGTACAGTAATTTTATATCACGTTTTGTTTATTGATTTATATGAATATTCTACAATTTTTATGATTTCTTAACTATAAAAACATATTTTCTGTAACCATTCCCCGATTTGTTATAAAAATCTTCTTCTTCTTCCTTGCACTGTCCCAACTCATTGCTTAGGTAGGCTGTTGGGGTTGACTCTTCTTCTCAGGCTTATATTATTATCTTCTTCGGTTCTGGGTATCGCTTTAATCCAGGCCGTTTCTCTGTAATATTTTGGAGCATTGAGTCATCCAGGAGTTCTTTGGTCTTCCTCTGGATGACTATCGATGGAGCTCCATAGACATTACCTGCTTCACTGTGTGATCTAATGGTCTCCGTCTTATGTTCCCATACCATCTCAACTGTCGCTCCTCCAGCTTACTGTTCACGTCCGTGACACCCAGGCTACTACGAACGCGTGAACTTTTACTCCTATATATTATTAATGTCACTCCTGCCGACCTCCTAAGCATTTGCATTTCTGCTATTTCGAGTTGCCTAGAGCAGGAATTGTACAAAGTCCAGGATTGGGAGCCACATTATCGATTTGTTATAAAAATATTTCTTTTAAATATTAAAACAGCCCTTACAAAAAAAAAGTGTAGAAAAACTCAAATTCACGCAACGATCCATAGAGAAATCCATGCTTGAAATAAGCCTAAGAAATGATGAAATTGGGCGCAGAACTAGAGTAGTGGATATCATGGATGGTGTAGCGAAGCTAAAATGGCAGTGGGCAGGGCATGTTGCAAGGCAAGATGCTACAAGATGGACTCACAGAGTTCTGAAGTGGACTTGGGAAAATAAAAGAGGGCCTCAAAAGAGATGGGCCGACGACATATCCTCTGTGGGGGGAAAGAAATGGCTACAAGTAGCAAATAATAAGGAAGGATAGAAGGGTTTGGAAGATCCAGCAGTGGAGAGATGAAGGCTAACAAAGAAGAAGAAGAGAAAGATTAAAATAGATATTAATAAAAATTTTAAAATAGAGTTGCGAACATGGAATGCGTGTCGCATCAATATTTTTACTATTTTTAAAATGAGCTAAACGCTTCTAATACGAAAAAAGGACTTACTTGCTGATGTCCTGGAATGGGGCTCAAGCCACCAACTACCAGATCACTAGGCGATCGTCAAGACAGTTACCTACACCAACAACATTAAATTTAAGCGACACACAAGGCCAATTAATTTAATTCTATTTTTTGCTCTTTATTTTCATTTTTTCTAGTTCTCAATTCATTACAAGGTCCACCATTCACTGCCACATACTATACATAGAATACACACACACACACACACACACACTTATACACTCTCATCAAACACGCTTAACTTAAAAACTTTAAAACATTAGTAACAGTCATGAATTACAAAGTGTATGATATAAGGTATAGAACGCAAAGATGCATTGAAACAATTATTTTTTGTATGCATATACTGTGAGCTGTATATACATAAATAAAATAAATAATCATCAGTGCACAAAAAAGGAGTCAATCGATAATAGATAGTTGATAATCGATAATCGATAATAATAGAAGAGTTCACGTTTCAATGGTGACTATTTTTTTAGCAGATAAATTTTCTGAATGACTTTCCAACTTATTAACAAGAGAGTGAATTTTGCGATTGTTTCTTTATTGCACACGATTTAAAAACTTGATTATATTTCGCTTTCGAGGTATTTTCAAACACATTCACGTATAATAATACATTCCAGCGCTTGAAAATTAATTGGATTCTTCCCTGATAGACAAGAGAAAGGACGCCTGGATCGCGAGCCCGGTTGGATTTAATTAGAATATGTACTTTTTTGGACACGTGCAGAATGGACGAAAGTGTTTTTTATTTAAGGGGCCACGAATTGTTTTGCCCTAAAAATATGTGCCACCACAAAAAGCGGAAGTTTATTTGTTTAAATTTTTTAATTAAAAATAAATAAATGATTAACGTATTTTCTAAAATTGTGTGCGCGGAAGCTACGATTCTTAAAAGCTGCCATTTGGCCCTACACTTTCACCACACAGTTTGGCAATATTTTAATATTAAATGATATAAATACTTAATCCCAAATAAAAAAGGATATGTGAGTGAAATAAAATGCAGTCAAAGCAAAGTAAATGATATGAGAAATGAAAACAAAAATTGCACCATTGAGATAGTATCGAGTGCAAATAGACACCCCTCCCCCCGGGGGGAAAACGAATAGAAAAAGTAGGTATATCAAAAATATACAAGGACTCGCTAGTCCAGAATCCACTGTCGGCAGATAACAACTATGGTAGTCAATAAAGCTATTTTTTTATATACATTTTTTTTATTTATTGTACAGAGTATTCACAAGTTCTCAGTTACAATAAATCAACAAAACAACGTAATCTTCAAATATTCAACTAGAACTCAAATAAAAACGACTCATATATGTGTTTATATACATATATGTGTTTGATATAATATTATATGTCTTTTTTATTTTATTTTTTGTCTACACTGATGTATAATTCTATTTCTATAATTTACACCCATATGTTGTTGTTTTAATATTATGTATAAATGCATTTTAGGTAAAAGGCTATTTAGCCATGTATATTAAATAAATAAATATGATTTCAAATCTCAAAAGCTAACCAACAGTATGTGTACTATTAAAGGTAAAGGAGGAAATGTTATTCACATTGTTTTAGGATGAAATGATTTTAGGCCATCACAGGTTAGTATTTAGATGTTATTGTTTTCTATCAGATATTGGAGCGACATCTAGCGTGTGTCGCCCCAATGACATTGAGTGATATATGATGACACCTGGCCCACAATTAAGTATGGATACGAGAAACATCAATGCTGTGATTGAGCGGAGAGTATTTTTCAGATCCAGCTAAGGACTCAATTGACGAAAGAAGAAAGTGGTGTATTTTAAAATGATTATGTGGAAAATGTTGACAGTTTCTTGCTCTTAAAACATGTTCAAATGTTTTTGTAGAATTTTATCAATTTAAAAATCTAAAAATACTTCTTCACTTCGAGCTCGCTTTCGTATATTGTGTGGTGGGGGGGTTTGTTTTAAAAACCCTCAATTATAATTAAAGAGAAGTGAAGTGGGATCCACTACAGATCCTGGACCGTTTTATGAGCAAAATAGCTCCCGTATCAGCCCTACACTTTCGGCATTCTACAGACGACGCTTAGGCACCAGACGATCAATGATATGCACATTCATATTTTCATGCGACTCAGAGGTCCGTACCGCAGTCAGAATAGAATTCTATCTTTCCTTTGACAAAGCCTTTATGTTCCAGTATGATGGGAGATCCCTACTTCTTTTTTTCCCTTGCTTACTTCTTTTTTTGCTTATCTATGAGGACTTTATGCGTATTACGGGACTACTCTCGCTATACGTGCCTCTCATTGTACCCCCATTGCTTTAACTTTCTTCAAGGATATCTGGGGCGGTATATATTTCACAAAGTTCAAGGTTTTGTGGTGGCCAAAGACGCGTACATATACACGTGTAAGGAGGCACAGAATACGCCGATCAAATACACCGAATCAAGCACGGCAGGCTATCGCCCCCGACGCAAAGGTCGAAATCAGAACGCTGAATCCGTAAAATGGACGACAATGTAAGCCGGACCAATGACCGAGTACACAGGCGACGTATAGTAGAGGGCATGAAAAGCGAGACAACTCACTTTGCTAACCAGACTAAATATTACCCACACAAGCGTAAGTAAGACAAAATCATAATACACCGAGTCCTTTGTTCACGGCAACTATAAAAACGGTAGTCACCAGAGCAGACTACCTCACTTCCCCAGTGAACGGCTCGTACAGCGGAAGCCCTCGCCGTCATACCTTCGAACGTCACGCTTTCACTTGTAACCTTTGTACGTACTGTATTCTTTATAACTTTTGCTTTTGCAATTCAATAAATTCTGTAAAACCATCGTGACTTTACATCATCTACACCGCTTCAACTCATCCTAAACCGGAGGGCTCGTCCACCTCCACAGTTTTTTTAACTCCAGTAAGCTTAAGTATAAATCGTACGCACGATTTTATTTTCGAAGACCCGAGACTTGTTTCTTTGCGCTTGAGCGATGGACTAATCAATATTAAATAACGAAATAATATACACACCTGTGAAAAGAACTTCGATGATAGCAATTTTCACGAAGCGAAATTAAAATTTTTTTTAAATACAATACACACGGAATGCGTGCCGCACTAATATTCTTACTATTTTCAAAATAAGATAATTTTTTAAACTATTAAAAAGGACTAACTTGCTGATATCCCGGAATGGAGCTCGAACCACCGATAACGGATCACTAGGCGAGCGTCATGACCACTTCACCAAAACGCCATTCATACACATTTTTAAACATTTTTCTTTAAATAGAGATGCAAACACGGAATACGTGTCACATCAATATTCTTACTATTTTCAAAATAAAAAGAGTGAGATTCGAAACCGCGACCTTTGGATCACGAGGCGAGAGTCCAAACCACAAGACCAATAAGCTACTCATTAGTTGAACTATATAGCTGGTTGACGTGGCTGGTTGCACATACTTCGGTAGATTCAATTTAGCATAGAAAATATTCTTTATACTGTCACGGAATGGCAATCAAAAGGAGTTGTTCTCTGTGCGAATTCCATTTAATATATCACAAGATTATGGAAGGTTCAATAATGGCCCATGAAAACTGAGGGTGGTCTACAACATTCGGGATACGCCTGGAACAACCGAGAAGCAACGAGGATACTCTCCTAAATACTATAATAATCTATTCTTCTTCTTCTTCTTCATCAGCCTTCGTCTTTCCACCGCTGGATATAGGCTTCTTCCCTATTTTTCCATTCTTCCCTGTAATTGGCTAATTGTAGCCATTTCTTTCCCCCCTCAGCGACAATATCATCGGCCCATCTCTTTTGAGGTCTTCCGATGCCTCTTTTATTTTCCCAAGGTCTCCATTTTAGAACTCTGGGAGGTCATCTTGTAGTATCCTGTCTTGCAACTTGTCCTGCCCATTGCCATTTTAGCTTCGCTGCACGATCCATGATATCCATTAATCTAGTTCAAATGACCAATCAAATGCAGCAACGATCCATGAAAAGATCCATGGATCGTTGCTGCATTTGAGCTTTTCTACACTTTTCTTTGTAAGGGCCATAGTCTCTATAAATACTATAATAATCTATAAAGTACGAAAATATCAGCATTTGGGTAAAAATACGGAACTACAGTTTCTTCAGTGCGAAGTACGCGCAAGACGACGGCCATATATGCCCAGTCATGAAGTTGCGAAGTGACATATCGAGCAAAATAACGAAGCAAAGTATCTAATTGGCGAAATAAATAAATATGATTAATACAACGTGCAAAAATTGGATGGAATATTCTAGTGAATGTTAAATACGTGTTACCCAGAGACAATAAAGTGTTGATTTACAAGATATATATATATATATATATATTACGAAATAGTGTTATTTAAAGAATAGCGTTTAGTTTCATTCATTTAAAGTGACTTTGTACATTGATTAATTATTTAAGCATTAATTAATGAGCGTGGGGCCATGACACATCTGTGCAACGGAGGGCAACTGTCCCCAGGGGCCAAGGACACATATATCCGACGGGCACGTAACTAATTATTTCTCGACGGCCACGTATCGAATTTGAAAAACCCCATTTTTTCCCAGTAGAGAAATCCCGTGGTGACCTGTCGCTCTATTTTCAAGTCAAAAACATCACCGATTATAGCTTAAATCAACAATCGAAATAGAAGTTTTTCTGTCGTCAAAATCGTATAGGAAAGTTGTAGATGGCGCCCCGAACGCGTATTGCACAATCTAAATTCAAATATTCCGTCATTCAAGGTCAAGCACAAAGTGCGCGGGAAATACGATTTATTTTTTTAGATTTTCAATTTATTTGTATACGTATACACAAATATATACATATGTTTTGCGATATTTGTTGGTTTTTGATCAATTGAATATTAACGGTGATTTATTAACAAAAATATACGCAATTATGTTGCGTTTTTTGAAATATATGTGTGGGTGAATGTGTGTCATATTTATGTGTACGAGTGCGATGTTCCGTTGTGTGCCATGCCGTGCAACAAAATACCACACAGAAGAAGAACATTAGGTAGACATCAAATAAAAATAGTAGTGTTGTCTCTAATAAATAAATATAAATAAATAATTAATTTTCGAATAATGTTGTGTTGGCAACATTATCGGAATTAAAATTATTTTTTTTACTTAATGATTAAAAAATCATTGCATTCTGACACATATGATAAAATAATATAAACGTGTGTGTTTTTTTTTTATATACGCATGTTTTCATGGTTTTTTCTTAAAAAGAAAAATCACAAAAAATTCAGAAATTCTCTGGCCTTAGCCTATATGTTGATTTGGAATTTTGGTGGCAATTAACAAGTTAGTATGAAAAGCATGTTAGTCTTGTGGTTAGGTCTCTCGCCTCGTGATCCAAAGTTTGCGAGTTCGAACTTCACTCCAGACCAGCAAGTTAGTTCCATTTTCATAGCACAAGCGTTAAGCTTAGTTTGAAAAAAGTAATAATATTGATGTGACACGTATTCCGTGTTCGCGTTCCGTAAAAAAATTAATAAATCACTTATTAATTCCCAGTGTTTTCATTCATTCTTCTCTAGCCACGAGAGTGAAATGTCGACACTAAAGTTTGAAGTCTTCTTCTTCTTCTTCTTCATCAGTCTTCGTCTCTCCACTGCTCGATATAGGCCTCTTCCATACCCTTCCATCCTTCCTTGTTGTTTCCACCCCTTCCAAAGTTTGAAGTAGTTTTTAATATTTCTGGTTCGTATTTTGTTAGAGATTTGAAGACTGTCTAGATAAATATATAGATCGGTCCGCCGAGACACACATTTATATATAATAATATTATCTGAGCAAGATAATTTTCATCATACATTTATGAAATGTAGACGCAAGGATACTTGAATAATATATTCTGAATTTTACAAAACTAATTAAATTATTATATGGCGTATTCTAAAATAATATGATTCTATACTATAATATTACATTATTTGTTTTCATTAATTATTCCTACACTGACCCAAGAAAGGTTTTATTATTATTATATGTTATTTGAAACTATAAATTTTAATATTTTGTTTAAAGGGGTTACCTACATTTAACTCACTCATTTAACTGGGCGAGAAAAATGTAGGTAGAAATTAGATGATTTTTTTGCAAAGAGATAATAATTATACATACACATACATGTACATATAAAACTATTATTTTATCTAAAGAATTTTCAAAAAAAAAAACAAATTGCGCTATAATGTGTATTTCAGTGGAGCTCTTTTTCCATGACTTACATGCAATTCGACCCATAAAAAACTTGCTCTTGAAATTGGGTGCGTATGATATTTTTTCATATGGACCCAATTTCACCAAAAATAAATCTGTTAAAATTATGTTAAACCAATTTTTACCTAAATTTTATTCTCCAAGAGTAGTGTTACTCCCCTAAGGTTAATAAGTAGTTTATACTAGCTTTTAAAATCAACCTCATATAAAATGATGAATTTTCGTCGCTTTATTAGGTTGGATTTTAAAATTAAAACTTTACCTTTTATTTCGTTTTTAATTTCAACCTTTTTTTAAAAAAACAAACTTCCTTACGTTAGATTTTCTAGGTATGCTTTGTAGTACTGCCACGGGTGGTTAATAATCTAGAAACTCATATGCTCTGCTACTAAACGCAAACAATAAAAATACTAGATTAATAAAAAACTAAATAAAATTGAATTTATGATATTTAATTTATTTTATTTAAATTTAAACCCTTCAACAGGCCAAAATACCAGAGAGAAACACTGCACAAAAACACCCAGGCTTGATAAAATCACATAGACCTATCACCTTTCTGAGAAGCGAACCATAAACCCTCGGTATAAGAAGCCAGTGACATATCCACTGGACTAGGGCCGCCGGAGATTGCCTTTAAGACGGTGGGCTATTCTTTGATGGAATAAGAGACAGAGATGAGTAGGTATACATAGATGCTGTTTCATATTTTCGTTACTTTCTTCACCTATGGCCTATTCACCTAATTTTTATTATGTTAAATTTTACAAAAAAAATATTGATTATATTATTTGTATTTATCTACTTCTTTTATTTAATTAATTAATACACCAACATTTTTACAGAAAAACCTTTCCATCGTCGGGGTGTACGTGGTATCCTGACGATGAAAAGGTTTTTCTGAAACATGTTGGTGTAATTAATCAAATAAAAGAAGTAGATATATACAAATAATACAATCAATATTTTTTTAAATATCAATCTACAATGTTGCTGAATCAATTGAAAAAAAAAAATTACTTTTTATTCCATTACAAAAAAACCTCACTGTTCACATAAAGATAATGCGTATATACACATCATGTATTAATTGTACTGTCTTCTTCCTTAAAGAAATAAATAAAATAAAATTCAAATAAAAAAAGAAAACCCGGTCTCTTCTAAGGAAATGAAGCATCGTATATAGTAAGCCTGAACTCCATTGTTCCGCATGAATAATAAATGTATTATGCATCCATTATCTCAATTGAAATATTAGAAATGAGAATGTTATGACGCTACGTAAACACTCCCTTTATATGGAATGGGATCCTGGAAAATCGTTGAAACAAAGCTTAAGGTCTTCAGACACTCATAAAATATGCAGGTTTTCTAATGATAATGTAGTGATCCAGATGCTAAAGAAAAAATAAACTTTTGAAGCGACGAAAACCCTAAAATGTTCAAACTTTTACCCATATCACTAGATGTCCGTTTGTAAGTGATACGCACATTATCAGACTTACAACAGTAGAGTGTCCATTAGGTAGAGATGCCAAAGCTCATAGAGTGACGACCATAGTGTAAAAATGCAAAAATATTTGATTTTATTTTTAACATTACAGTATATGTACATATATTTTTTTATATCATGTTCATAAATTTAGATTCGGGGCAAAATAATTAAATTTGTATATTTTATTAGAAAAATAATATAAAAATCAAAATACTAAAAAAAATGTATTTAAAAGGGTAAAAATATTAACATCTTATGAAAACTGACTAAAAATAAAACAAATATATTTAAACGAATCTAACAAATTATATCGTAATTAGATGTGACATCATGTTTGTCATCAAACACATTGAAAATTAAAACATTTTGATTGACGACACCTTTTCTTTGACCAATTTTTCGACGGAACTCGTCATCATGTCGACATTTACAGACCCTACGTGCCCATTCATGATTGAGCATTTTTTTCTATCGCATTAAAGTCTGGGTAATATGGCGGAAGCCGTAATACACCATGTCGACTTTTGATGAACAGCTTATCGACAGAAAATTCCGCTTATGTAAACATATTAGCATTTTATGTAAACATATTAGCAGACATGATATTTCATGGTGGTTTCAGACATGGTCACCGTATTTTTTCTTCAGTAAGCAAGCGTGCGCCCGAGAGTTGGACACGTACTAAAAGTTTTATTGCTAGTCCGTTGCTATGGTCACGAAATGTCTTAAACCAATCAACGATGCGATTTATACTAACATATTTCCATACCTGCATATAACATAAATTATTTGTTTATGTGTTAATTTTGGCATTCTTATCTGACGGTCGCTCTACATAATATTTTCCTCTCCGAGTAAGCACTCCGCGAAAATACCTAATTCTTCCTGGCCCTCTCAGCTATAGTTTTAATCAGAAACTCCATTCTTTTTGCATGACATTCAGTGTATAAGCAAAATTTAATAATTTTTTTGGCCAGTTAATTTTTTTGTAAAATAATTTTAATCAGTGAATTACATTCAATGATACTCCTGACCTGTATTGCAAATTCATTGCTTGCAATACACATTTAAAGACAAATCCAAAAATTTCCGTTGCTTTACACAAAATATTGTGAATAAAAAATTTATCACTCCAATGAAATGTTTCAATTTCCTCACATAAATGACACTAGGATTATATCGAGGGTAAATAGTCAAAAGGGCGTTAGTGATAATTCAAACTGTACAACGAAGGTGAGCAAAATAAAGAGTCAATTTTTGTTTTATTACTAAACAATTTCCATATTTGTTAATCCAAAACACATATGGAATTCGTTTAACAAAAGAAATATTGACAATTATCAGATTGGCAAAATATTATGCTCTCGTGTAAAGTTCTAAATAATAACTAACGCCCTTTTGACTTTTCACCCTCGATATTATGCATGTGCAAGTATAAGAATTTTGGTATCGGCCGCTGTTCTTTCAGTTGAAATTAATCGATTCACCCTTTTCAGAGGCTCGGTCACGTGTTGAAAAATTCCGTTCCACGGTAACAACGTAAAGGAACTTCCGATCCAAACATATTTTTCAAACTTTTTACTACGTGTTGCATTATTCGACTGCGCGTGCGCAGGACGAAACCGTCGTCACAACAGAAATGTCGCAAACGACGCTCGCCACTTCGCGCAACTTTAAGTGAAAACCCCGACTTGAAAAGGACCGATTTTGATCGAAAATCCGTTTGAATTTAGTGATGTTTACGGGGGATGAAACACGTGGTGCCGAGGGTGCCTTTTGAGGTGTAGGAGGGAGGACTCTATATATAGAGAAGGATTTTAACTTTTCCGCTTAGTATCCCGCGAACTACGGCAGTCCGCGGTTGCTTTCCTGCATCGGCAGTAAACCGGGTCGTACTGTATTACTTGCGTATATATTCGCACAACGAGTGCATAACGTGTCAAGTGCGGAAGGTTTGTGAGGAGGCTTTATGTTGCGTTTGGATACGAATTATTCACGATGTTATTTGAAGAATGCTGGGACACTGTAGCTAACTGGTAAGATATATTTTAAATCTTTCTGTTGAAAATGTGTTTGACCGTCTTAAGAAATTGACGTGATGTAATAATTTCGCCTTGGTCTTTTTAAATTCATGTATTCGTGGGGTATCAAAGCAAAGGTTTCAAAAAAAATAATAATGAATCCAGTAATCACGATTACTAACTTATTTTTTTACTGAATTAGTGGTTTTATAAAAAAAATGGCGGCATAATCCAAGATCATTGTCCCGTTGTATAAACAATAAAAATGAGTATTTCACTATATAATTGAATGTCCTGATTACAAAATGAAAGATAATTAACGCTTAAATAATAAGTATTAAATAAGATATTACACTTTAAAGTTTCGAAAATTTTACCATACATTTTTAATGTTAATCATTACTTTAAGAACCATGGAAAATGGTATATAAAAAAGAAGCTATTCGTCATATTTCTTTCGTCTATAAATGTAAATTTGTTATGTAAACTTATACGTTGTCTATGATTTATATTGCCTATGAAATTTCAAAATATACCGAACATTTTTCGAAACTTTAAAATGTAATATCTCATTTAATACTTATTATTTAAACATAGATTATCTTTTATCTGTTATTAACACATTTAATAATATAGTGTAATACTCATTTTAATTATATATGCAATGGGACCATGAACTTGGATTTATCCAAAATGGCCCATAACTTTATAGAAAACATGTTTCTAGAAGTGATATAAATCTAGAATTCAATACATTTTAAACATATAATCCTTGCTGCTGCTGCATTCAAAACATTTTTTTAATTTTTCGATATTGCTGCCTTTGCTTTTATACATCTACTTATATATCCTTGAAAACATTTATTATATATCCTTGAAAAGGTTTTCAACAGCTTATTTATAAAGAGTGAAAAACAAACAAAAATATTCGAGCGCCTAATAACAATGAATATTCATTATTTAGGCAAGGCATCAAAGAAACATAATAAAGTATATAAAGACCTCAAAATTGTTGGTCGTTAAATATTTTTGACGTTAAGTAACAATGAATATTTAATATTTATACATCAAAGGGAAGAAATATGCGAAAATTTTTGGTCGTTACATATAATATTTTAAAGTCACGCCAACGAAAATACTTGAACACCAAATTATTGGCGCCCGTCATATGTTTTACGAGTACCAAAAACGCGTCTAAATAATTACCAAATATTAGGTCCCTACATATGAAATTGGCGTTTAGTATGGGAGGAACATAAAGCCGTTTTTTTTTATTATAATATATTTATTTAATCAAAGTATGTACCATTGCTATCTATGCAATTTTGCCATCTCATAGGTAGTTCATCGATCCCTTTACTAAAAAAACCATTCGGACGGGAATCAATAAAATCTTTGAAGACGGTTTGGACCGCCCCATCGGAGTTGAATTTTTTCCTTTGCAAGAAGTTATCCGAATTTCGAAAAAAATGGTAATCTATTGGGGCAAGGTCCGGAGAGTACGGTGGATGTCTTAGACATTCCAATTGAAGCTCCTCTAATTTGGTAGCCGTCTGTTGTGCAGTGTGTGGTCTAGCGTTATCATGAAGCAGCAGTGGCCTAGAGCGATTAACCAGCCTCGGTTGTTTGGCAGCTAGCTTTTCCATCATGGTTTGCAGTTGCTGACAATAGACATTAGAAAAACGCACTGTGTTTTCTTTTGCGGCACCGTCGCCATACACATCATTAATCCTTCGAGCCGTTTCTGCAGCACTGGTGCCACGGTGGAACTCGTACTCGTAAATAACGCGATATTTCAAGTTTTTCATTTTGTAAACTGAGTGACGCAAAGAAAAAAACAATTGAGGAAAAAACAAATGAATTATAATTTTCAAAACACAAATACATGAGTAAATAGCTGTATAAATTTGGATTTGGAATTCCTAACCAAAGAGAAGATATTTGAGATCAAATTTGCCAGTACGACAAAACGCCAATTTCATATGTAAGGACCTAATATTATTGAAATGAAATACATTTTAAAATATTTAATTAACGGGAATATGAAATCGCAATAATTTAAGATAATGAAATAAATTAGATTTATTTCATAATCTCCATATTGTCTCCATCCATTCATTGTCTCCATAATCGGCCCTTGTAGACCAGTGGGCATGACTCTGGCTTCTCACATCAAGGGTTCCGGGTTCGATTCCCCGTGCGATTTACTCAAGTCATGTTTTCCGCTCTGTAATTGGGCCTGTTGAAACATAAAATAATATAAAAACAATAAAAATAATATATGCATTTTTTTTAAGTACCTTTTATTATAAGGTCGTTAGCAGGTATGCAGTTCCTCGTTTGGGAAATGTTCCTAGTCGATTCCCGGTGATTATCGAAACACCAATATACAAAATTTAACTTTTGAATGTCACATAAACTAAAGAAAGTGATTTTCATAGCATTCCGAATCTGCTTTCCAAATTTTCCCAGCATATAAGGTTTTGAATACAACACGTTAGAAGTGTCATAATTTCCGAAAATTTTCGGGCTTATTTCATCTTATTTGCCTTGACACAATTTAACCTAACAAATGCCTGTAACTGGCAACCAAAGTGAAAATGGTTATTTATTCTCTACCTATAACCCGTTAAAAATTATTTTTATTATATATTTCCGCCGCCAGTGAAAGCTGTGATTACAGCGCTACCTAGAGAAGAGTTGCATCTTGATAATGCTAGTGATGGACATTATTGAAGAGAGATTATGCATTTTCTGCTTCTTATACCTCATAATTATATTATCCTTCTTATGGTACCACCTACTTGCGGATGTCAACGATCATTCTGGCGATTACGATTACATTATTATATTAACACCTTATTATTATTTGAACCTCTCTAGTGGCGTTAGTGATGCACATTGTTACATAGAGGATTAAACTTATTTTTTTACTTATATTTTGAACCATATTATATTAACAATCTGGTAGTATTAGTGATGGGCATAGTTATATAGAAAATTACATATTTTGATTAATGTTTAATACCAAAGAGATATACGATTTTCTAATGGATGCACTTATTAATTTTCATTAAACTTAAAAATTAAAAAAAAATCATTCAGTGTTTTATTAACAAAACATAATGTCAATGTTGTCAGTTTATTTAACCTTCAAGCGGGCGCGCGGTTATTTGTAACGGCAGCGATCGCGCGTAATTTTATCGTAGATCTATGGGATATTTCAGGGATTTGAAGCACTAGTTAATTATCATTTATTTTTTTGTATTCAGACACAATTATCGTTATACTAGGAAACACTTTGTTGGAAAAAAAACTTAAACACAAATAAAAACAAAATTATAAAATCAAATAACATAACTCAAATTTTCTTTGCATTAAAAAGCTATTTGGCAAGACATTTCCTTATATACCTACCTCTTACTAGCGTTTTATATTATAATAAAATAAAAATACCAAAATCAGTTGGCTTCATGAGCTCAAATAATTAGAATCAAAGTATTTATCATCAAATTAGGTCTAATTTTCTTCAGAATCAGTTTCTTCGTTGAGATAATATATAACGAGTAGTTGCATCATCAAACCACAACAAATTTAGTAAAAAATTCGCTCTTTTCAGTGATATCATAGTGGGAAAAATTGATACGCCTGTGCCGTCGGTTGCATATAAATCTTCTTAATTAGCATGTGATATCCGCAAGGTTCCTGCAATATAAAGTAATCCGAATAAGGCTCAAATTTCTACAGCATCAGTCGGTTTCCAGTCACGCGATCTATCATACGATGGCGTTTTTTTTTTTAAATAAAGTTATTAGTATTTATGGTAACTTATTAGATAGTACTCTCAGTAATTAATAAATTCTAGATTTACACCTCAGAAAACAGAATATTCTGAGGCTTACACAAACTTTTTCACCCCTACGCCGTTTCTATGAGTACCCGAATCTTCCGTGTGAATATTTTGTACTTCTCACTCTGCTATTGTTAGATTTGCCACTTTCTTACCTTATTACGTCCCGTAAAACATGTTCTTATGTTTTTTTTTCAATGGATTCAGCAACATTGTAGATTGACATTTAAAAAAATATTGATTATATTATTTGTATATATCTACTTCTTTTATTTGATTAATTACACCAACATGTTTCAGAAAAACCTTTCCATTGTCAGGAAGTTGTATAATTGTCAAAATATCAGAATGAAATCTCTTTTGTTTCTTGTTTTTCTAAATTATTTGAAAAATTATTTTTAAATATTATTACTGAAGTTCTTGATTACTCGTGAATTATTGGATTTTTTTTAGAATTGGGCTATAAGTTAAATTTAATTGATTATTAATAATATTTTGTTTACAATTACATGCTTTACTAATTTCTAATGATTTTTAAATATTCAATTTCAGATCAAAATTATTTACGTGTAAAACTGAAAGTTCTTAATTTTTCATAACTTATGTTATGTACCTACTTATGTCTGATAAAAACACATTCTCCTCGTCGAGTTAAGCTGCTTGATTCTTAAACGGATTGAGTTTCCTCTGGAACTAGAATGAGGTTGGAAGCTTCTGAACCTTGATCATTGAGCTCTGATTCACGGTTTTCATCTTCTTGTAGCATTTGCGCAAGTATTTCACTACTTAATAGTTATTATTAATTATTATCAGCGGCTATTAATTAGCGGCCAAGGACTTATTTTTATTAAAAAACACGATATTGTTATCGTGTTTTTTATTAGATGGTATTGCAAAAAATATATTTCGCTATAAAAGTCGCGCGTAATTTTTTCGGCGACGATAAGTGATATTTGTACACTCTGGGTGGAGTGGGAAAGGGAAGTAAATAGTTTATATTGTGCACAGAGAAACAATGACAAACTATGGGAAATAAACGCGACAGGAAATAACGATATTATGAACGAAAATGTATCGTGTGCGGTCGATTCGACGCTGCGCGACCGCTTGAAGGTTAATTACAATCGGTGGTTAAACTTGGGGTTTCAGTTCACGTATAGAAGGATTTTAAATGTACGGCACGTATATAAGGATTTTAAATGTAATTTATGGAATTCGCGCAAGACGTATTCTGAAAATGACAAGATTGTTATCCCAACACTTAAAAAAAGAGAAACGCCAAGGTATTTGTTTAAGTCAGTATTTCTATCATTTTGACGAACATAATGGCTTTAACACAATAATTTATACACAGCGTTGTATTCCACTTATTTGAGTTACATAAGCCTAAGCGCTTTCGAAGGGCACAACCATCATCTTAAGAGGCAATATTAGGACTAATCGTAAATCAATATGGCCGACAAATCGAAAGTAAAGGGTGTTCGACGGACGGAGGACGAAGGACGGGGGGGGGGGGAGTAGTTACTTATTGACATAAACAACAGTAATTAATTTTTTTTCTTGAGGGTATGCGATGCATTCAATAAACTGATAAGATTATTGGATATTGATCTGTTCGAGTGCAGCCACACAAGATTAAGACAAATTTTGAGTGCTGAATTTTTTTCTACTTAATAATTAAGTCTCTTTTTCTCTTGTTCATTCTTTTTGTATTATTTTCAACATGCCTATGTTTTTGTGCTAATAATTATGTCTCTTTTTCTTTTGTTTAAAATTTTCATTCTTTCTTTTTATATAATTCTTAACATGCCTAAGTTTTAAGAAAAATTTTGAGTGCAGAATTTTTTCCTTCTTAATATTTAAGTCTCTTTTTCTCTTGTTCATTCTTTTTGTATTATTTTTTAACATGCCTATGCTTTTCTGCTACTAATTAAGTTTCTTTTTCTTTTGTTTAAATTTTTTATTCTTTCTCGTTATATAATTTTTAACATGCCTTAGTTTAATTCATATATATTTACCATTACTAACATATTTCTAAATGTGGAGACCTGTAATTGGCCATCTATTTTATATCCATGTTTTCTATGCTTCTTTGTTGTGCTGTTGGTCTTCCATGACTATTAAATAAATAAATAAATAAAATAATACTTATTTTAATAATGGGGATGACGCAGGTATTTGAATGTTTGAGGTTATTTTTAGGACCTTAACATTATTTTAGTCAAACAAGTATTCAATACAGTGGTCCGCCATCTCGGAGTATCCGGATAGTCCTCTGAATGCTTTTAAATGTTTTTTTATTATTGTGCCTATATCTCTACCACATTAGGTGGATAAGAGTGGCATGTATATTATAGATGCCACTCCTATCCACCCAATCCTACTTATTTTTACAATTGAAGAGTAATTTATTTTCATTAGAATATGTAGATAGAAATAAAAAGCAGATGCTTCTGAAGATGATGGTTGTGCCTATCAAAAGCGCTTAGGCTTATGTAACTCAAATAAGTGGAACAAAATATCGTGTATAAATTATTGTGTTAATCTTGAACTTCCTTTCGGTAAATGAAACAACGCTTAATTTATATTTTTTTTATAATGGCTTTAGTATATTAAATATACTAGCTGTAACCCTCAAAAACGACAGTACTTTGTATGCCGGTTCCCAAAGAATAAGTATTTATATTAAAGGAAACACATTCTTATTGTGAAGTTGCAATTTTAGAACAAAATTCTGTGAATTATTTAAATTAATTATTAAAGTATTTAATTATTTATATTCGACACTCACGAAATAATAATAATAACGACATTTATCAAAATATTTGAACACTTTTTTAATGTTTCTCCGGCAGTTCAAGGAACCTACTATTTTAAACTCTGGTGATTATGGCAAGTGTGCGTGCGTAAAATGAATTATATTTACTATGTTATCTCAACTTGAGTTTATTAAATCATTTTAATTTTTTTACTACTAGTTTATACCACCACACTTAATTAATCCCCCTTAACCCCTATCTTAAGAAATAAACTAAACCTAGACCGGTCATACCACGTGGGAACTTCCCACCCTCCCCTGGGCGGGATACCTCCACAGCGCGCTTCAGTGTCATCCAGACACTCAGGCTGCCATCAGCCTCAGCACCACCTGATGCCACGTGGGAACTTTCCGCCTGCCTCCGGGTGGGATACCTCCACAGCACGCTACAGTGTCATCCAGACACTCAGGCTTTATCAGTCTCAGCACTGCTTATGACTGGAGCCTTCGGACCCCCCGCAAAGCGGATGCATGGTGACTTCCTCCAGTCTGTCTTGGTGCTATGTGAGTCCTGTCCACAAGGTGTGCCTCCGGAGCACCCCATCTACTTGGGTCCTGACGGACGCGACATCGTTGTCGGGGCTAAAGCCCTTATTGTACTGACCCGGGAGCCCTCCGCTACCGCCGGCTGGAGATATCGGATGCGAAGCCACCCCCCTTTTCCGGCTATCTCCGCGCTTCTTCCTCCTACTCCTCCTAAGCCGTCCAAGGTAATTAGTTTATTCGTGTTACGGGAAGACCCAGAATCTATGAACGACTCGTCTTGGAGGAACGCCTGGTATACCAGCTAAAAATGTAGCCAGGGTCCAGGAGCGTCCCTCACAACCCCCTTGTACTCGAGTCAAACAAGGTAATCCGGCCTCTGTTTTTATGGGGAGAACCCAGAATTAATGATGCCTCGCTCCTGGGGAGAGCCCGGAAGATCTCTTCCTCCAACTCTGGTTTTTTTGGGCTTCTGGCGCACCTTTTATACAAAATTTTACATTTACATATCTTTCTCACTACTGCAATTTTTTGCTAAGGGATGTATCGTTCTTACACATTACATTTTACGTGTTACAAGTACTTTGGCTGCTTTCTCTAAGCCTTCAATAAAAAAAGGTCAGAAAATTGCAAAAGATAGATCCCAGCTCTTTTTTTTCTGCATCGATGAAACAGATGTGCTTGGTCGACCCACGACCCTTGGCCGGCATACAAAGGGATGGAATGTGAACATGATCCGCGCGGGTCAGGCCTCGTCTGGCCATATGAGGATGTCTTCTCAAATACAATAAATATTTAATTATTTAATGGCAACTTTTGCAGGTTTGGTACATTATTTATTTACATGCTCGTGTACTGCAAGAAATTTTCATCATGATGTAACATGTTAAAATGACATATTATACTCAATCTTTTAATCGAGATTTTAATAAAATTATTCATTACTTCGTGAATTATTTTTCAATTGTCTCGTAAACAAAATGCTTTTATTTTTTAAAAAAAGAAAGTGCTTCGAAAAATGTTCTTCGGGAAAACACTTTAGAATTTAAATGCTCTAACTAAAGACGAAAGTAAAGTCTTTGAATAAATTTAATTAAAGTACAAAATATTTTTTAAAATAAAAAGTCAAACGCTGTAAATTTATTTCAAGAGAGAAAAATTGTTACTTCCAACTATAAACGAGCCTTTACTAGACCGCAACATAAAATTTTCAAATGGTTGTTACTAGAGAAAAATTGTGTTCGTTTAAATGTAAAAATGAAAATTCCCGCAGTCTTACAGTGCGCCTTTTGTAACACGGGTAAAATAGTATGCCATAGTGGTACATGACTTCACGGGCCATTAAGAGCCTTTGCCTGATGTACTACTCGGCACACGGCGTTTCTGTTCCGAGCTGTCACGGTTGTAATAATATTCGTATACTATTATAACAACTGTCTTACAATAAGGGGTACATATCGATTTTTCAGTCATGGCACTTCAAATTGAATTTTAAACAAATATTTAATATATTGGAATTTTTATTTCTAAGTAGTAATTAGCGTATTTTTAATGAAAAAAAAACACACTTTCAAATAGTGATTGAAGTCTCAAAGCGCGGTATTGAATATAATATGGTGTTAAAAATTATCTATTTATATAAATTAAAAGCCTTTTAGATCGATAGATAGATAAAAGCCGTTAGTCATAGAATAACGAAAAAATTTGTGGCAAGTTGGAAAATTTAAAACTTACTTATACTGAATTTTTATAAATTATTTTGTTTAAGTTTTATCATCATAATGCTTGTTTTAATAGTACAAGATCCCAACTAAGATCGACCTTCACCCATCTGTTTACCGAATGAAATATATTTTATAGCGATCACAACCAATCTATCTAAGCTATTATTATAAATAAAATTAATATCGAATCTAATAATTTGAGTATATTTATTGTCCTGAAGAAGAGAATATCGCTCCCGAAACATGTTGAATTTTTAAAACATGATTAAAGAATGGTTAATTTTTTTTTCTTTTTATACCAAAAAGTATATTCCCAGTGCGATATTTAATTTAAAGGTCGTGGAAATATACGGAAACACGATGTTTCCGGCGGAAATGTTATTCGATTGAAGGCTGTACCAAATATCAGAAATGTGATAGCAAAAAATATGATCACAGTTGAAATGTAACTCATGTTTATAAAACCGTATATTAATAATATTTTTGAAAGAAGTTTTTGGCATACGTCATTTCAAAAGTGATACAAGCGTGCGCTAAAAACTTGGATTATTGAAGACGGGTCGTGGCTGTGTTAAGCAAATGAAAGCAGTGGACATTAATTGGCGATTGATTATTTTAATAAATTGGCAAAATTACTAAGGCGAATTAAAGTAATACACTTTTCTTGAAATTCCACTATTTCGCAATTTATCACTCGTCTATGAACACTTTATTATAGCTAGGAACATTTATTTAATATTCGCTAGAATATTCCGTCCAGTTCTCGCATGTAAGGTGGGTGTTGGTAATAGGGCCTACCTAAGGCAGATTTCATATAAATGAAAAACTATGTATCCCAGTTAACAAATTGTAATATTATTTAAACATTTAGATCAATTACTATAAAATACTAACAAAAATAGACACTTTTGCCGTAAACAAACATAAAATTAAACATTTTTAAAAACATTATTGTACTATAGTAGGTTAATAAGGCCTTAGATTTTAACACTCATAAATGATCAAAATAGGCTCCGAACATTTGGTATTTGAGGTCAATTATGATATACATGCATTAACCATGCTTAAGTCTTCAAAATGACAACAAATATCTTTGCTTATAGGTTTTATAGGTACAGATTTGTAGAAGTATGTTGTTATTATATTTAATATTGTAATGCAATATTAATGGTTGTTATGAACCTCAGAACAATGTCGTTTAAAACAAAGAGCTCGAAAGTATCAAAATAGAAAATTAATAATAGACAGTATACATAAATGTCCTTGATTTTGAAATATTGAGATATTTAATCATTTATATATAGCTCTAAAGCCAATTTTACTTTATAATTTATAAAATGTTGAAAAACAATAGAAAATAGATATAATATATTTAAAAAAATGTAAACATAAATTATTAAGAAACATAATCAAGAACAATATACATAAATGTAGAATTAAAGGAGATAATAAAACAACAACAGTAATTCGATGAAATTAGAAATATAAATAATAATTTTGCACAATATATATCAATGAAATTAAATTTAAAAATAGTAATTTTATAAACTAGGCGATTCAATAAGCAATTTAATAAATTATAGAAGAATAAATATTAATTCATTGAAAAAAATATAGAGTAAAAATATTTTTTAGAAATAATAAGTATGTTAAAGGCGATTAGGGTGATTGTGCTTGTAGTCGGCCATTTTACTAAAAAGTCGTCTTTGGAAAATCATTGTAAGTTTATTTTGGAAAGGTGGTTTAGAAAAACACATATGTATTAACGAAAAGGGAGTTTATTTTTATTATATTTATTGCTTTTTAAAATTAGCCTAACCGTAATAAATAAAATAATATTTTAAAGAAAAATTGCAGTTTTGCCAGTAGTTGGCCACCTATGCGTCCGAAGTCGGTCACCTATGCGTCAGTAGTCGGCCATCAGATTTTAGCACAGGGCCGCCAGACGTCCTTTTAAATTTGCGCTATACAGGCTTTTTTTTTTGACTTTATACTTAAGTCCTTTTAAGCTTTTCGACATATCGTCTCAATTTGTTCATAGGTACATATAAAATACACTAATAATCACCTACTAGAAACTAGAAGGATAATTATTTTTTCTATTGAGCAATTTGGTCATACGTTAAAGCCGCTTTCATCTAATAATCCGATTAAGGTCTTCTATTAAATCTTCATCATTGTTTTCCATTAGACGGGTTCTCAAGTCCTTAAACCAACTTCTTACATATTTTGTGTATTCTTAATAATGCTTTCCGCAATTCTAGCCGGCGTAAAAATAATAAGTACTATCTTTTCTCCCGGTTTTTCATCTTAGAAAGGTGTTTTAATTTTTTCTGTCTTTACCATTTGCTACACAGTAGTCGAAAAGTCTTGATTTTTAGAGGGAAATGACATTTTAGTAATGCTATTAACTATTCAACAATTTCGTTTTCGTCGGATAACGATATAAAGTGATTTGATTCCATTTGACGTGTTTTTTCCAATACCTATCCCTTGATGCGGTCCTGCAGTTTTACCCTAGGAACATCAATTTTCAGACAATTTCTAACAAGCTGCGTGTATTTTTTCCCTTCTTCGACTGCTTAAAGGGCTTTTTAAAGGCTATCAGTATACTTATGAAACACGTATTTTAGTTTTGGTCGCCATTGATACAAAATTAATATTTTCTTTATTTAGTTAACATTAGAATGATAAAAAATAAAATTCATCTACCAAAACCGTCCTAAGATGCTACGTGGCCGACTAGTGGTAAATCAATTTTAACACATCAACCTATTGTCGGCCCCACACTTCTAAGTTAAAAAAAAACGTATTATCAGTATGGTAACATTGGCTATTAGATAGTAATGCTATTTTCACTAACATAACACATAAAATATTAGTAAATTTTTTATCATTAATAGCGTGCATTCCTACAAAATCCAGTGGTCGGCGGTCCCGGCAAAAATTGTCCCAGTAACTGGCCGCACGAGTTTCAACATAAAAATATTGAAAATTTCTGTTTTATCATTTTAACGCGTGAATTAAGTTCATGATTTTGCCGATAAATGCTACTTATACAGTGCAAACGAATTAATTCAATTTCTACTTAAAGTTTGAAAATTTTCTTAACAATGGTTCCGAAAAACCAGAATCAAAATTGATAGCTCATAACCACCGTTATTTTTTTTTGTGTGTACTTAAATTATATCTAAAATAAACGCAAGATGATGCAGTTTTGTTTCTTTCGCGGAGTAGTGGCCGATTTCTACCATTCAAAAATATTATTGAATTATATTGCGAGAGTCAAGTTTATTCAAGTTGAAGTAATTGGTGGCCGACTACTGACGGTGGCCGGAGCACTGGCGAAATCACCCTATATGATCAAATGTGGAGTTTTATATATATGAATATGATTTGCTGCATTTTCTCATCAATCAAATGTAATCAAAAAATTGAATTTGAAAAATGTTATGTTGAAAGGGTAGGTACCGGCGCCTTTTTTACAAATAATTTGTGCGAATTCGAATGCTAGGTTGTGTCAAAAAGAACTTTAGGAAATTTAAGATTTCGGACAATTGAACATTTACATTTTTATTTGTATAAATAAATAGTAGGTATCAAAACAAATTAGATACGCAAAAACATCCGCCTATTTGAATACAACGTTGTGGCAAAATTTCAAAGCAATCGGTGAAGAACTTTCAGAGATTATCGATTTTGCACAAACGAACATCTACATTTTTATTTGTATAGATTACAACAAAAATATATTTTCTGTAAAAAATTAAATTAAATCTCTTAAAATATATACAGAAAATTTTATAATTCTATTTATCGAATAAATACAGTCATTACCTGGACTCCAATCCAGAACCTTGTAATTAAATTAGTCAAATTTATTTTATATATTTCAAGCTCTATATTCTTTTCATTGGAAGTGAACACCTTTTTAAAAATAATGTTTTTCAAAAACCCTCGGGTAGAAGATTATAGATAGCGACAGGATATTCCATTTCAACGACGTAAAATATAAATATTATTAATTATTTTAATTTTAAGAGTTTTTTGAAAAGTTACGAATTCACATACCGTTTCATTGAGAACAAAAAATTGAGTACATACTAATATTTTTTTTACTGTCACAAAAGTATTCTCTGTAATTATAAAATACATGATTACGATGAATGTAATAACTAATAACTGTAAATTACTATCCATTGTAGTGTTAGCTACGATGGATAGTAATTTACTTTTTACTGCTTGTAGTTTATTTAATCGATCCTAAGAAAAGTTTTTATGGACTTCCTAAAAACATTTCTGGGACAAAGTAAATAAAACCATCGTAACAGATTAATTCTTGTGAAATAATTTCTTTATTCTGCCTTTGATAATGAAGCAAATATTTTACTCTAGGTTTTCAAATATATTATATTGAACATTTTCATGCTGTGAACTTTAAAATTTTTTTGATCTTCACACAAGTATTTAATTTTTTTAAATCATTTAAAAAATTCAATTTATTTCTTGTATAAACTTATATAACTGTTGTTGATATAATCGTCAATTGAAATTTCTATGAAAGAGTTCGAATCAACTGTCACCAATGCTAAAAGATTAATATGTCATCCGTGTACACGTATTTATTTATTTATTTTATTTTGGGGAAAATTAACAGCAAATCAACATCTTAACAAATATAAAATAATGGTTTATATAATTCTGAAAATTACAAATTTTCCACTGAATATAGTAATTTAATTTAATTTAACTTAATTAAATTTAATTTAACGGCGAGTGGAGAGGGTGACAGACACGGACGTTAACATAAGTTTTTATTTTTATTTTTTGATAAAAACCTGCCAAAAGGTTATTGATTATTATTGATCCCGACAGATGTTTCTAGGGTGACACCATTTTTTTTTACACTTACACACTTGAATCATAATAATTATAATAATGTAACAAAATAGTAAAAGAGAGTACGTACATAATCACTCGTACTATATCGATGACGACAATAACATAGAAGCCTCTAGTGCCTTCTAGAATAGCATACTGCACTCTAGGGTTATCTACAACATTCGGGAGATGAAAAATAAGAAATAAAAAAAAATCTTCCTAGACCGCTAGTCCCATTTACCTGGGGTCAGCCTTCCTTGTCCGCTTTCTCCATTGAGCGCGGTCCTGCGCCATTCTGTCGTCCAGTTGATCCTCCTTCAGGTCTCTTTCGACCATCGTCCACCAGGTGGCGGGCGGTCGTCCAAGTTTGCGCTTTGTCGTTGGTAGGCTAAAGGCAAGCTCCACCATATAGTCTTCTGGGCATCTCTGGACATGACCATACCATCGTAGACGCTTTTCTTTGGTTTTGTCTTTAATTGAGGTCTAAAGCTACATCTTATGTGCTCATTTCGAGCTTTATCTGTCAACGTGACACCCGCTGACCAGCGTAACATGCGCATTTCTGTTGTAGTTTATTAAGGTGCCCAGCATTTTGACCCGTATAAAGTAGCAGGTAAAAAACTAACCCATAAAAATCAAGTTTTTATTATACTTCCTTTCTCGTTTACTAGTGAAAACTGGTTTGGCGCTTAACCTATGCGTTGGGCTCGTTGGGATGCGACGCAACGAAAGGGATAAAAATAATTGAAAAATCCAAAATTATTATTTTATCAGTTTTCGCGTCTACCAGATGCGTCGGAATCTCTTCATACAAATTGTATGTAATGATATTTTCATAAAAATTGTATGAAAATATCATTAAAAATTTGAAAAAACCAAAATTATACTATAATTATTAATTTTTCTAACGAAAATTTGATAGATTTCTTTGATCGTCGGCGTGAGTCTGCTTGCAAAGTTTCAGCTCGATTGGATCACGGGAAAAGGTTTAAAAATCGATCCAAAGTTTTTGCGTCAAGCAAGCAGACCCCACGAGTTAAAATAAAGGAAGTAAAAAATGGCAGATAAACGGCAGGTATTATTAATTTACAGTGTTTTCTAAAAATGTTGCACTTTTTCCACCAAAAATGATTTTTTTTGTCTTTTTATTCTCCCACGAATTGGAAATTTTTGAGATATTTTCCAATATTTTTTTACGCAGATAAATTAAGAAATTGTTTTGTAGCACGATAACAAATTCATCTTAATCCACCAATTTTATATTCACATACCTATTGATTCCATAAAGTGAACGGCCACTTTTGTAAAAAGTGGCTTAACCCTCCTGGGCTTTCCCTACATACATTGTGAAGACGTCTTTACCCCTAAGAAGGCGGATTTATGTTTACCAAATCAAGTTGTTACTTTTTTATAAAGCAGAACTTTAAGAGACCCGCGGTGTGTTTTTCTTTCAAACGATTACGCATAAAGTGGTTTTTATCGGCTTACAGATAATATTTCTAAAAGACTTATTTTCTCAAGTTGCGAATATGGAATTGTGCGAAATACAGGCTTTAAAACTTTTGTCAAATTACTCCACATTTTGGTAAATTTTATACTTAAATATCCAGCCATCTTTCTTAAAGAGTCTTATGCCCTCAAATGATATTGTCACGTGCCGTGGCTGCAGGAGGAATTAAAGAAAACGCTGGAATGCAATAACGGGATTTATTGAAAACCGATTAATTAATTAAACTAATGTACAAGGTCACTTATCGCTATTAAATGTAACGCTGTTCCTTAAATTAAACTGTTTCGCAAATTAATCACTGCAAAATATTTTTGAGTTTGTTCAAATCTTTCAGAACGGTAGTACTGGATTTCTTGTCACAGAGACATCATTAATCAATTAATGTATATTATGGATGTCTCACAGAGACGAAACTGTATTTTATTATTATTATTATGGGAAAGTAGGTATAGAAGTCATTTATGGTGTACATAGGACTAACGACCGATCGTATGGTAGGCTTAAGTGATCACTTTTCACATATGTAACGTTCGCCATTTCCACCATGATAGAATATACGATATCTTACTAATTTTTGGAAGTTGTATATATTTGTATATAGTTGTAAGAATTTCATTACACAGAAAAAAGTATATTGCTTTAAAAATTCCGTAAAATCAATTGTGGGAGTCCCATTGAGCGACATTAGCGATATCAAAAAAAAAAATATTAGCGACATCTGTGGGGATTTAGGGGGAACGAAAATGGCTGTTCGGTATAAGGCACAGATCGGTATAAGGTTGTTACAACACATACGTAATGTGTGTCATATAATCCAAATATATACAACTTCCAAAAATTAGTAAGACATGGTATATTCTATCATGGTGGAAATGGCGAACGTTACATATGTGTAAAGTGATCACTTAAGCCTACCATACGATCGGTCGTAAGTCCTATGTACACCCATAAAAGACTTCTATACCTACTCTCCCTTAATAAGAAATATACAGTTTCGTCTCTGTGACACATCCATAATATACATTAATTTATCACTGCAATTTTTATTTTATTTAAGGCTTATTATATAAATGATGAATGATATTTGATCGTTAATCAAGAATTATGTCTACCTATTGCAATAAATTTCCATAGAGGGAGGTATATACGAAGAAATTGTTCGCCAGACAAAGACGGGCTGGGGTGCATTGGACGTTGGGATAGAACTTTCAAAAGTCCACTTCCATTGTGTTCAAAATGAAAAGCGCATACTTTAATCAACGCACACTTGTGATGCTCTCATATGAAACTTCACCCGCAGTTCTCTGTAACTCTCGTCAAAACGGAAATCAAAAAACCTCGCGTAGCTTGCTGTTTTGTGGTAAACACCCTCGTCTCGCGATCCGAAGGTCGCGGGTTCGAACCTCACTCCAGACCAGCAAGTTAGCCCTATTTCCATAGCACAAGCATTTAGATTAGTTTTAAAAAAGTAAGACACGTATTCCGTGTTCGTATCTCTATTTAAAAAAACTCAATTGAGAGGAACATGTAGGAGACACTTGGGGAGGCTTTTATGCGGCCCCGCATAAAAAGGCTGATATTAATTTTAACGTATGTGAATAATTTTCAAAAGCAAAATTATTGCAAAAATACTCGGCAAATACGTATATCAGCCAATAAATGCCGAAACTACATTTAGAAGTGATTTTTTATAAAGCTCCTTTGTTCTTTAATGTGCATTGTCACTTTTAAAAAGTGAGTGATAATAATGATATTGAAATGTCGTTGGTATCCTTTTTATCATTGTCAGTGTGGACACTTTTATTTTTACTGACACAAAATAATTAGAGAAGACATTATTGATAGTTTTGTCAAGTGTATGTTCACAGGTATTAAACTGCAGAAAATCAGGTTGCACAAAATCAACCTCTATAATCCGATTCCAAGTACCGACGCAGTAAATGAATATATTAATACAAACAATATAAATAACAATAACGGGATTTCCCACCATAATCGAAGAATTACCAGGTCGCAAACTTTCATAGATAAGACAAAGTAAACTCAGCAATTAGCCTCGCATTAGGCTTCACTTGGATCTCGACTTCTGGAGTGAACGGGTGTGCTTACCACCAATTCAAAACAAAACTCGAAATACAAAGCGAAAATCGCTCTAAAAATGGCCAGTGCTATCTGTCCGAAAAGTTGGTACGTAATAACAGTCTTTCCTTAGACTAGACTACAATACGTGGGTTACCCTAGAAAATAATCCTTCATATATATATATATATATATATATATATGAAGGATATAAATATTATTGAAGAAATTAATTAATTTTGTATAGTATTTGGTCGATTCCATATATAAGTATATGTATTTAAGTTATGCGAGGAAGAAGGAATTAAGATACACAAGAGTGCTAAGGAACATATAGAAGAACACAGGGCACTAGTAGTTGCCGATTGATTATTGCTTATACCTATACATACTCGTATACTGCAAACAAAAATCTGATTATTTATTTTTACTTATATCATTTTTGGTATAATCTCATCTTTTAATAATCATTTTATCATAGGGATCCTATGATATTAAATTCATGAGAACGATGAATTTTAATGTAATGAATACTGCCGTTGTGAATAATGAATTGATTTGATTAATTATTCAAAGGAACCAAGATTTAATCATATGTCTGGATATTATTTCAATTTCGATAGTGTTATTTTGTTTTGTGGATAATATAGATGGTGAAAAATTTCAGAGGGTTGAAAATGAGTCGGTAGCCTGAGGAATAAAAGTTTTGAAATGTGAAGGAAAAATTCTCACACTATCACTATATGCTGTTCATAGAATGTGTCACGTGACGTTTGATAAGAATTTAATAGAGGCAAAAGGTACAATCATACATGGAAAAATACTGAACCTCTATTACACTTAGTTGATTGTGCATTAATTGAGGTTACCAGTGAAATTACACTAACCATCCCCCCTTTTCTTGGCTACCTTACCACAATCTAATCAAATTTTTTTGCAGAGTCATTATTTAAGACCTTGCAGAAAACATACACACCATCCCCCCTACCCCGTAATAAATATTAACTATATTTTAATGAATACAATTCATTTTAAAATAAGCGTAGTCATTTTTTTTAACCATATCTATGACCTAAAACCCCCTTGAATCACCTAACCAACGGATGTATTCGTCTTCCGCCAGCCTGGCTCAAAATGCAAACATATTAATTATTAAGAGCCTACGTAATACAGAATCTTTTCCCTAAAATTTTACCTTAAATTATATCTAAACCTGAATCCTACTTGTCAACGCTAAGTAGTAATTCTTACTAAAATCCTTGCTAATTAAAATTAAGTCCAAGCATAAAAGGAAAAAGTATAAAATTAAAAATAATTACTATCATCTTTTAGAAGCTTCACGTTTGAAGCCCGTAGAATTTATCATTTTATTTTCCATTCATTTTTAAGTTTGAATATGGATTTTTATTATTCATGTATATCAAAATATATGTATGTATATGCATTTACTTGTTTTAATTACATTGTTTTAAAAACTGCTTGATCGTTTTTTTAAATCAATTTTTGTATAATTGTGGGCGGACAACGTATAAATAGTTACTTAATATTCGATTATAGTAATGCCTCTCAAGATGACAATGCAGAAAATATCAAATTACGTTTTCTCCCTGAAGAACACATATGAGTCAACCAAAATCAAGCCACAAGATAACCACTAACCTGTGATATATTATTTATCCTCGAGGCAGTTGGGCCGTCCTTGTTTCTGCATCTACATCGTCGCCTGCAGACGGATGGAGGCCAAATAGCACCAAATTTGTGTACTGTGATATATTATTTATACTCTAGGCAGACGTCTTGATTCTCCACGTCACAAAATAACACGCGGAGATAAATATATATACGGAGAACAATACTATTCCAAAGAAATACGAATCTATAATTATGTCCTTTCGCAATGCGAAAAAATGCACACATTCCGTTAGAAGAAGAAAAAAGCGAGAGAAATTGTTTCAATGTTTTTTAAAATATGTTTGTGTTCTCGCGCCCCAAGCAGAGACCAACGACATCTATCGACGAGTTTTAACGCATAAGCAGTGGCACTCTAGACCTATATTGAAAAATCAAATATGCCTTCAGGAAAGATATTATAGATGTTAAATATATTAATATAGATATTAGATCAATCATAATTTTGAGTGGCATATTTATTTATTATGTCGCCTAACCAATTTTGTTTAATCAAGTTTGCCCTCATCCAAAGGCAGGATAAGGGATGAAGTGGACAGGCCAGTCGGCAGTACAGTCATCTAGCTGGGAAGTAGACTGGGGAGAAATATAAAACACACTTGGAAGGTTTTTTAATTTTTTTTTTTTTTAGATGTGAGTTAATATTATTTTTGGCCTTGCTTGCTATATACAAGGCCTATAAGGTACCTCAATAGGAGTTCAGATATCTGCTCTAGCTACTACCAGCTTTGTTGAAACGGGAGGGATTTGTCCGTGGAACTCCTTTGCATTTGCCTGTGTGGAGAGGGAACCACGGGAAGCCTCTCTCAGAAGAAGTCGGACCTGAGGGGACCTTCCTGTACGTCCAACCCATGGAAGGTTGGAGCGGTGAGTCTCTTTTATTAACTTCCATGATGCGTTAGATGGACGTTAGATGCCGGCAGGGTAGGGGGTTGAACAATCACAGGAGTTGTCTACCTACCTCTACCCTACCAAAACGTTTTCTGCTATTCAATTGACGTCAGTGTTTACGTCATCAAACTCTAATTACGTCTCGGGTATTCACGTAAAATGACAGGTTTGAAGGGTTATATTGATATGGTACGGGCACATAATATGGAGACTAACAGACCACACGGTGAAGCAGGCAATGTCTAGGGAGCTTAATTGACAGTCATCCAACTCCTCGATAACTCAATTCTCCAAAATCCTTCAGAGGAACGGCCTAGATGAAAGCGATACCCAGAACCAAAAAAGATTTTATTTTATCATTAAGACATAATTTATTATAAATTTTTCAAAAAAACGGTATTTTGTAATTATATCATATTCAATTATAATTTTCATAAAATATTTGTGCTTCGTATGTACTCTAATATCACTCTAGGACCATCTTTAGAGTCAATGATGACCTTTTGATGATCTGTTTGTTAAAAATTAAAAAGAGAAGAAAATAAAATAAGATACCACCCTGAGAAAGAGAAGAGCTAACTCCAATAGCCTACCTAGGCAATGATTTGGCACAGTGCAAGGAAGAAGAACAGATTTGAAGGGCTCGTTAGACATGGAAAGGGTGGTAAAGGAAAGCGTGAAGACTAAGAAAAATTGAGAGGGATTTTTAAGACCGAATAACTGTCAACTTTATGTGGTAAAGTAGAATCCATATTTAATTCACCCATGACTGTCATCTGGCAGATGGCATGAGGATCATTAATAATACACGCGGTTAAGAGGATATCTCACTAAGGGAGAAGAGAACAGCGGGAGCGACCCTTAATCGGAAAAGCTGGGAATACAAAACCAATCGAGAATAAGCCACTTGATACATTTATAACGGATGGGGATGAAACTCCAATGTTATTTTTTTAAAAATTCAAATTGCATTGAGAATTTTTATTTATTTTACGAAAGAATATTCTCTTGGGTTTTAGAATTGTATAATGAAATTTTTGGAGAAATGTTGTGTAAGATTGGGTTTTTTAAAATATACAGGGAATATCATATAATATAATATAATATTGTCACGTATCATGGCTGCAGGAGGAATTATGGAAACGCTGGAATTTAATAATGGATTTATTAATTACTGATTAATTAATTAAACAAACATTCAAAGTCGCTTATCACTATTAAATGTAACGTTATTCTTTGAATTAAACTATTTCGCAAATTTATCACTCATAAATAGACACTTTATATTCGCTTTGACACTTTATTCACTATGTTCAGTATGTTATTCAATATGTTCACTAGAATATTCCATCAATTTCCGCACTTATTAATTTTACTTCTGTTCATCTCGCTACGTAAGAACTTTATAGAATCGCTGTCGAATTACCGCGCCTTTGGCCGGCCTAACCCGCCGCCCGCGGCTACCTTCGCTTATCGCCGTCGACAGCGTCAACGCGCGCGTAAAATAACTCCCAACTCACTCCCGTGTGTCGAATTTATATTCGATAATGCTGATATCGAAATTTCGAGAACTTTCCCGCATTTTAGCGAAGTTCCTTTCGTTTTCCAGACTTTTGGAGATGTATCTCGAAAGTCGGAGGTGATTCTAGATCCTTCGGTAGTATTGTGCCAACTTCAAACAACTGTCACTTCGACAGAAGTGCGTGATTCTTTTTTAGCCTCGTTACACAATTTATATACTAAAGAAAACACATTATTACGGTGAAGCTGCAATTTCAGACAAAGTTCTTTGAATTATAAACAAATTTATTAATCAATTAGAAAAGTCGTACATAAAAATCATAGTAACGAAAAAAATTACGTTAATTTACCAAACTGCAGTGACGAAATTGAGTATCGTGCCATTCCCGGATTGACCGGGAGCCGTTGGTTCGAATCCCAGTAGCAGCTAAAAAAAATTTTCATTAATTTAATTTTTGGTATGTCTTTTCTAAAAATTTGTTATATAGTATTTATTTAAATACTAGGTCTGTACCCGGCCTTGCCCTCTCCTACGTTGGCGACTCCCTAGGGGAGAATTTGGTTGAACTGGGAGGAAGTTTCCATTATTTCACAAAATCTCTAAATATAACATGTTTCCATTTAATCCAGGTAGCAGGTGGATCGCATGTCCATAAAGAATGTGGATGGAGTGGTAGGGAATGACTATGTTTTCATCGGGGTTGTAAAATGTAACCAAGAAATGCTTGGTTCGGTTTGTACGATTGTTCATCTATACAAATGAATTTAGTTTTTGAAACACAACCTAATGATATATAGCTTAGATCAAGATGCTATAAAGATATGTTTTTTCGAAGCGAAATACATCACAAAATGGCTTAAATAAATCACAAAGTTAAATTGTGACTTCATCGGGAATCAAACGCGGAAATTTCGGTGTGAAAAGCCTGTGTGATGCCCACTAGGCTACGAGAGCTGTGTTTGCTTTACTAGGCTGGAGGAAAAATTTAAATTAAAAATAATCTATGATTCACCTACATGCTTCCACAAGATTTCGGAAATGCCAAGAAACTAGGATTAATTAAAATTTCTAATTAAATTAAGTGAAAACAATAATTATTGCCAAAACAAATGGTTCGATTTCAGTATCAAGAATAACATGGCGAAAAAAATAACATGAGACATTTCGGGTACTAAGTTACAGTGACAGCCCAATTAAAAGCTGACAAACTCATTGAATATTAATATCCCTCTAACGATGCCCATTCAGGCTACAGCAGGCATGACTTATTGATAAACAATAATTAACTATGGAATAAAAAATTATTTAATTATATTTATTTTTATATATATAATTTATTACGGGAGGGTTGGGAGGGGGGTCTGTATTAAATTTGATTAGGTGTGCATTACATTCAAATCCGGGGAAGGAGCCGGTGTAAAAGGGGAGAGGGGAAATCATCCTATGTTTTGCCCAAGGTCCTAAAGAATAGGTATGCGAAATTTGGTTCAGATCAGTCAAATGGTATCAAATGTGTAAGTATCGTGGTAAGGGAAGGGGATAAATCTGGTATAAGTTTTCCACCGGGTACTAAAAAATAAGTGTGCAAAGATTACCTTATTTTTTTTACCTTAAACTTACATAGCCTTTTTTTTAAACTTAATTGAATTTATACATTTTTTATTCCGAAATTATTAAAGAGTTTAAATTTACAATGTACAATATGTTACTTATTAAAGAATTTACGCTACCGGTTTCGACACGTCCGTGTCATTAACGAGCGTTATTTAAACTAATCTAAAATGCGAAAGTACTGTATTAGGTGTCTTTAGGGGGCGGGGGTGATTTGTGGAGTTGGAGGGGCGAGGGAGGGAACATGGTTAATAATGATGACTTACACGGGGCTATTATTTTGTGATATTAACGATGTTGATATTAGAATTTAATTTTTTGTTTATTTCTAAAGTTTCAAGGGCGGACAATTTGAAATATTTGGAAACTGGCCACACTTTAATAAAGATAGATCTAAATTTAAATACACTAATATCAACAAAATTTGCAAATTGTCCACCCTAGAAACTTTAGAAATAAACAAAAAATTTAATTCTAATAAATGTTAACAAAATAATAGCCCCGTGAAGTCACCATTATTAACCATGTTCCCTCCCTCGCCCCTCCCACTCCACAAATCACCCCCGCCCCCTAAAGACACCTAATACAGTACTTTCGCATTTTAGATTAGTTTAAATAACGCTCGTTAATGACACGGACGTGTCGAAACCGGTAGCGTAAATTCTTTAATAAGTAACATATTGTACATTGTAAATTTAAACTCTTTAAAAATGTCCGAAAGAAATTGTTACATTGTAAGTGCCCAAGAAATACAAAAAAAAAAATTATTCCGTTAATAAATATATGCTTAGGCAATTCAATGAAGATATTTTCTGCACCGTACATCGTAGCTTCCTGAGATATCCATTTCATTCGGATGCCACATTTGGTTACATTTATTCACGGCGAAGCATTGCGAGGTGAAGCCCGAAATTTAAATGAGAGTTCAGGTTCTTTGAGATTTCTGAACTTCATTCATGAATTCAACGATGTTGGGTTATAAACAAAAATTTCTAACCTCCTGGGCAGGTTACATCACCCCGCGACAAAATTATTGCAAACTTTGCGATTGTTAGCCCTTTTGCCAAATTCTCATTCTTGAATATATTATATTCTATAATTAGTATCCCCCTCAGTTAGCGTTCTGTTTGAACTCATCACCTGAATTTAATTAAAAATTGATGGAAAAATGCAAATACTTGTTGTAATGGGAAAAAAACTAATTACGTGGTCGTATAACAATGATTTTTTTAATCTGTTAAAGAAACATTATTATATTACACAAAATTGTAATATATATAGGGTAAAAATAGGATATCCCACAATATTTTTCAAGTATATATCTGCCTTAATTATGAATTGAAAACGTTCAAGCAACCATGACAATGATCAATACTTATGGAGATTGGCCACATCAAAGTTTGCATTTTTTTCTGACTTATTATTTGTTAAAGGTTAGGTTAGGTCAGGTTAGGGATTTTCATTACCGTGACTTATATCCAATATAAAAAAATTCATTCGCTTCCATACACTATACTAATAATAAATGTTATTACTTCAAGTAGAATAAAATGATAAAAATCTGCCAAAAAAATCTAATTTAAATTTCTACAAGGTTTTTATCATTTTATTTAACTTATATTGAAAAGAATAATGGGAACAATAAGGAAAATGCGAACTTTGATGTTGTATATCTCCAACACTATTGTTATTAGGTGATTTCACATTTTGCAGCAACAAACAATTTTTGTAATTGAATGTTTATAATTTTTAGAATTTCAAACTATAAGATGAAGCCAAAAAAGATTAATTAAGGATAAATTATGGAAGTCTCACAGAGACGAAGCAATTTATATATGAGAAAAATGGATGGAAGTCTCTTAAGTCTCAGGGCTTACATCCTGTATTAGCTGGCTTAAGTGATCACTCTACACAATGCAACGTTCACCAATTCCATCGTAAGAACATCCACGCATTATAAAAAAAAGATTTTTTATGACTCAGACAATTTTTGGAATGAAATGTTTATTATTTTTAGAACTTCAAGGTATAAGATAAAACATTTTTTTTTAATAATTCAACTAATTTTCGGAATTGAATATTTATGATTTCAAGAACTTCAAGCGTTAAGATAAAAAAATATTTTTTATGCTTTATTACAGCCAATTTTTTTAATTGAACTTTTATTATTTTTAAAACATCAAGCTATAAGATAAAACAAAATATAACTTGGTGGTGTAAAAACTTTTAAATAAAATTTAAAGCTGTGCATAATTGTATCAGGTTTATTTTATATATTAATTTTTTAAGTAATAAATCCATGTGCAAATAGCTCAAACACTGCATGTTAACGTGTTAACAGAAGTACGAAGCTGTGCATGCGTTTTACATAATTTTTCACGAAACCTTTTCCAAACGTGTGCAAACTCCATGTGTACACGAGATAATTATCTCGCTCAAGCCACGTCGTATTTTTTCTTGAACGGACGTTCTGCAAAATGCTATGCTTTAAAAGAACTTTTATTTTAATCCAACTTGAAAGAACCGGTCCTTAGTCGGTTATGCATCACAAACAGCTGCTACGCTACGTCCACCTTTGTTGCACTGAATAATACGTGCAATTCTTCTCAGTCCAGCGCTGTTTTAAATTGCGGCAACCCCTAGTCTTGACCGACTTTACTCAGGCAACCTAATTTCGTCATGTTCGTAATAAAATTACCTATATTTTATTTATTTATTTATTTAATTAATATACATGGAAGACCAACAGGACAACAAAGAAGCATAGAAAACATTTATATAATATAGATGGCCAATTACAGGTCTCCATAATCAGAAATATGGTAGTAATTACAAATATGTTATGAATTAAACTAAGGCAAGTTAAGAATTATATAACAAGAATGAATAAGAAAATTAAACAAAAGAAAAAGAAACTTAATTTTTAGTAGAAAAACATAGGCATCTTAAAAATAATACAAAAAGAATGAACAAGAGAAAAAGAGACTTAATTATTAAGTAGGAAAAAAATTCTGCACTCAAAATTTTTCTTAAAACTTAAGCATGTTAAGAATTATTACAAGAAAGAAAAAAAAATTAAACAAAAGAAAAAGAGACTTAATTATTAACAGAAAAACATAGGCATGTTAAAAATAATACAAAAAGAATGAGCAAGAGAAAGAGACTTAATTATTAAGTAGAAATTTTTTTAATATAAATTTCATTAAGAAAACAGATGAGTGTAAATATCTATTTTTACCTGGCAACCTGTAGTATGGACCAGAAAAAGTTAGGCAACTCAACATTTTCTTGTTTCTTATGCTTCGTACTCTCAATCAATATTGATTTCGCTTGGTTAACAGATAAGTGAAAAATTGAAAAAAAAAATGTATCACATTAATTTTAAATAAAGGTAGGCTTGACTTAATTTCACCAGGCAACCCATTCGCAATATGTTTGTTAATGTAGTATGATTGCTAAAAAATTTATTTCATTCGGTAAACAGATGGGGGAAGGTCGACCTTAGTCGGGATCTTAGACTAAAAGGATGTTCCAGAACGTGTCGAAAGGCGACGACCGAGAGCAAAAAGAGTAGTCTGGTTAAGGCGACGTGACGCCGCGGTAAAATAAGTCGTGTCTCCGCCTTTGGATCGGGCAGACATGTATTCCTTATTATAATAATCGTTTGTTTTCGCTTGCTCCTGAAGTTCTTTTCCGGTGAGAAATAAATATCTACATGTAAATGATCTTTCACAACATGGCTAAAAAAATATTACATAATATAAAATAATGATGCGTTTAACGTGTATTGTATTTATTCCAAATACATATAATATGATCCCCTTCAAATATATATAATATATGATCTGTTGTTTCTGTTAAGCGAAAACTTATTGGGAAAAGGCGAGTTGTGAATGCCTAGATTTATTTCTCGGTTGTCATTTCTTCCGCCAGATAGTTACAGTTAGCACATTAATATAGGAACATTGAATTATTTGCATGTGGACTTAGATACTAAATAAATTATATCTTCTTCATATAGTGCCATCTATTATCGAAGGTCGACGATCATATTAGCACTTAAGACTATTCACCGGCGAACGGAACAATTCGGTTGAACAAGTTACTCTTGTACCAGTCTCTTAAGTTATGTTATGCCTTTTACCACTATTTATTTATTTATTTAGTTATTTACCCTGGATGGTGAGTAGGTTTAGACTATATTTTTGTCCCTTCATAACATCATGATACTCAAGCTTTCTTATCTTGATAGACTTCAACATTCGTCACTCAATCTACACAGGGAACTTTCGATATGCATCTACAGAACCACATCTCAAAAGCCTCGATTTTGCGGATTAGTTCTTGATTTTGTGTCCATACTTCCACTTCATGTAAGAAAATTGTGAAAATATAACATCTTAACAGTTATTTACACTGGATGGTGAGTAGGTTTAGACTATATTTTTGTCCCTTCATAACATCACGATACTCAAGCTTTCTTATCTTGATAGACTTCAACATTCGTCACTCAATCTACACAGGGAACTTTCGATATGCATCTACAGAACCACATCTCAAAAGCCTCGATTTTGCGGATTAGTTCTTGATTTTGTGTCCATACTTCCACTTCATGTAAGAAAATTGTGAAAATATAACATCGAACCGTACGCATTCTAAGTTGCAGGCTTAGGTCACGGTTGTAAAATATCGGTCTCATTCTGAGAAACGCACTTCTTGCCATCTCTATACGAGTTTTTACTTCTTGAAAATGATCTCAATTCTCGTTCAACCATGCCTAAGTAGTTAATAATAAATATAATTACGAAACTTAGATTTATTTCGCAGAAATCAAATGTAAGTATGTACAGATTTTTTGATAGTTTGGTAGTGATGGTATTTTAACGGGTGACGTTATTAAATTTAACCGGTGACTAGTATCACTAACCATTATTTGAGATTTGTATGTGATTATGTTGATGATAAGTAACAGATTTTTTGCATTTCGATGAACAACCATCGGTACTAGACAACAACGTTACCAATCACCGATATAATCAAGTACAAATCACAAATATCTGTATCAGGCGTAGCTACTTAATGCTACATAATGGTTTGACCTTCACAATTTTTTGGATTGAGCCCTCCTGGGACATGAATCAGTAAAAAATATATGTTGTCGCGACCCAAGTGGTGTACGAAAAACGCGTCTGTGAGAAGGGATGAAAAAAATGTTGAATTCTATTCGTGGCGCCGCATAAAACGTCATGAGGGTATTAGGTTAATCAAGAAAAAATAGGCGACATGTTTTACGAACTAGATCCTGCCGTAGGTATGGTCTCTTAACATGGTCCCTACATTTCGCACATGTGGTCGTACTCACGCTGGCGCCAGAATAAATCATTTTAAAAATACGTACCTACCCGCTTGGTTGGGGTGTTTACGAAAAATTTAATTTAAGATTCACTATTATTATCGGACATGTGATTAAATTAAATTCTACAAGTTTGGAATTTTATGATAAGGAAGGTAGCAGGCTAGTTGAAGGAAATAAACATTTTATATATATATATATATATGTATTGTTAATTTTATTGTGTTGCATTCTATGTTTTAAATTGTTACTTTCTATACTTTATTGAAAAAGCCCACCAGGGCGTTGGTTAATGAATGAATATAAAAATAAAATAAAATATAAATTAAATTAATAATTGTGATGACGATGATTTTTTAGTTTAGCTTTAATTTATGTATAAATTATTTAGCGTTTAATGATGATAAGATTAAATTTAAATTATGTTGTATGTGTTGTGTTACGATTATAAGAAATATTATGATGGTCTTAGTTATAATAATTGCCGGAAATTATTATTATTATATGAATGTACATAATAGTTTTATCTGCTGTACGTAGATATAAGTGATCTTCCCAAAAATTTGGCCTACATTCGTCTACGTCGAATATTTAGATCGGGTTTCAAAAAGGGGCTGGGCGATCTGTTCCAACCAATGTACAGTCACGAATTATTGGCGCCACCCGGAGACCCAATTAGAGGGAGATAAGAAACTCCCTCCAGCGTGGCGGGAACATCCCAAAAACGGAGATGATATAATGCATGACGCAGCCCCAGAGCAGAGAGTTTGTTAGGAAGTTTTGTGAGAGAAGATACGTCCGGGAATTTTGCGGGAGCAGTACATCGGGGGGTTTTGAGATGAGAAGAGGGTAGTCGATGAAGCAATACTGAGAGGAGAGTTCTGAGAGAAGAAGAGGGCAGTCAATGGAGAGAGTTCGTCAGAGAGTTTGATGGAGAGGAGTTTGTCAGAGAGTTTGAAGGAGGGAGTTCGTCAGAGAGGATGATAGTGAGAGTACGTCGGAGAATTTCGGAGGGAAGAGGGCAAGACACATCGCGACAACGCAATAATGAACGAGGGAACTGCCGAGTGATGAACGTCGATGGGACCAGACGAAGGGTGAAGAAGCAAACAAAGGCTAGCAGATGGACTGAGTAGCTTGCCTAGGGCCTGGGAAGACGAGAGGAACCGAAGCAAAAGCAGAGACGAAACGGACGACGCCAGGTGGAGACTGTAGTGACCATCAGGAGCCATCGTCACTGGGCAGTGATGGCGTGACGGTGCGCGGAGCAGACGATACATGGAAGCGACGAGAACTTCGTGTCGAGACGCCGCATCGAAGGATGCGATCCTCTCCAGGATAGTTAAGGTAGTCGTAAATTATTTTTAAGTATTCAACCCTGCTTGTTTATCGTGAATTAATGTCTAAATTTATCGATGTAAGATTTTATTGTTTTTGTGCTGTTCCATTATATTTCCAACCTGTCTTATGTTTTGTGTAATAAATGAGAGTCAGTTGGTTTTTGTGAGTCTTATTTTCCCTTCGCGCTTCCTCATCTTGTGGCTAGAATAAATTTTATAAATTGGATAGGTAGTATCATTCGAGTGACCGATCGCATTTTTTTTCGCGGAGCGGATAAAAAATAAGCCAATCCGCGTCAGCGTAATTAAGAACTCCTTAATTAGTTATTTCCTATCGAACATTTTTGTCGTCCTTTCACCAATTTCAAATAAAACTAAACTAAAATTGACGCCTCGCTCTTCACAGGTTATTAAAAATTGAAATAAAGTTTTACTTCGAAAGTGACAACTGGGGTAGTTACAATAGGAGTCACGTTTCAGAATCCCAACTTTTGAAAGGTTTTCATGTGTTAAGCATTCAACTTTATTCTTGTGGGGGAGGGGGACATTTTATGAGGACGTAAACTAAGGTGGCTCTCAAATATCACCATGTGACAGAGAGATATTTGAGGGGTTATTATAAAGGGTTAAGGAATAACCAAATTTAGAGTTATTCGCTTAGAATATAAAGAATAACATTTTTTCTTGTTTATTTATTTTTTATTACTATATTTTTTTTACATAATTGTGTTATACACAGTACCTCTCCATGTAAGAGCATTGCTCATTTAGACTCATTATGTTGTACGGTTTCGTGACGAGGACTTGAATCTATTATTGATTGATATGGCGGTTACTTTGTGGTGCAATAATTTACACTTAACTTAACTTTGTAATACACACACATTGAGGTTTTTTTATAATTAAATAGAGATACGAACACGGAATACGCGTCGCATAAATAAGGTTACTATACTCAAACTGAAAATAGGACTTACTTGCTAGTGTCCTGGAATGGGATTCAAACCATCGACTACCTGGTCACTAGGCGAGCGCCATGACCACTACAGCTACTCTACAATTTAATTTTCGAACAATCTTTTTTTTTCGTTTCGAATTTCAAAAGGGACTGCTTCACTGGAAACCATCGTAATGATAAATATAACTCAACGTTTGTGCATTACAAAGTTTAAGATGTTAATTTAATTTATAGATTTCCGAAACAGTGTTTGACTGATACAGAAACCACAAAACTAATAAAAAAAAAGACATTACCATGCTTATGGAATGGAAAAATTGTAATTTTTTTACTTTACATGTTCAAAAATATATCTTTATCAACGTTGAAGCTAAACGAAAAACACATAAAGTGGACATTAAGATACAAAATGGAGCACTTCTTAAACCAGAATACACAAAATACTTAGAACTCATCGTAGATACCGCAAATGGACTATACATATACAGAAAATATTTTATCATTGACCAAACTGTCAAGCTTGTTCTATAAAATGCACAACGAAAAGTTAAAAAAATATTTTGTACGAGGAATACCTATGTCAAGAGTAAAATGGGATACGTCGTACCTTTCTGAGAAACCAAGAAAAAAAATTAAACTTACTTTAAGGATATCAAAATTAAATTCTGAAAATTTACTTTAATTAACTACTTGGCACAAATTACCACACCAATAATTGATTGATTGAACAGAACGATAAAAAATTAACACTTGCAACAATATAAAATTATTCGACTACCGACCATAGTAGATAAGACTATTGAACATTGAGAGATTTAAAAAATATGTGACAAATATAGACAAACATAACAAACACGTTTGTTTTTTATTAATTTCATGTGATTCAAATATAATTTCTTTAAAAAAGTCAATTATACATGTAAATGTAGTTTTTCCGAGAATAAATGTTTAATATTAGATTTTTTTTTTTGTAATTATGTTGTTTGCAACAATATTAAATAAATGAATTATAAATATTACAATTTATTTTTATTTAAATTTGTTTTGTTTACTTGAAATGAGATTAATTGCATCATAAAATAATCAGAATATTTTGAGTGAGTTTAAAATTTTCAAGATCTTAATACTGGATTTTAATCGTAAATCAAGATATTATCAATAAGGAGGAATGAATGAAAATACTGGAAATTAATTAGCAATTTTTTAATTAATGATTAATTAACTATTCAATTTACAAAGTCGCTTAAAACGAATTAAACTTAGCGTTATTTTTAAATAGCACTATTTCCCAACACTTTATAATCGCTGGGTAGCATGTACTTAACATTCACTAGAATATTCCGACCAGTTCTCGCTCTTAGTATTTATCGCTTTTATTTTCAACCCCAATTAGGTATGTCACTTGATTATTCGCTTCGTAATTCACAACTGGCTAAACTGGGCATCGACCTCGCGTGTACTTTGCGTCCACTTTCGCATTGAACGAAATGTCAAACACAGAAACTCTTGCGCCGCGGCCAAATTCCGTATATATTCCCAAAAATGTTGGTATTTCCGTAACTTCTAGATTATTCTACTGTTTAGGGGATTATTCTTGTTGGTTTTCGGTTTTCGGTGTACCAGGCGTTTCTAATAGTTTATAGACGTTTCCCAAAGGATGTAGATCAATTTATATTGTTACAAGCCGTTCTCTATCCAATGACAGGGTCGTTCCAAGTGGCATGTTACCAATGGTCCCGATAGTATAAAAAATATTTTTAGCATCTCGTTACAATACATTGTAAACGACTTCTATACCTCCTTTCATATGTAAAAAATAGCTTAGTCTCTACGAGGCATCTATAATATTTTGATAAAATAATCGTTAATAATATTAACTTGTTCTGAAAATTACTACCAGCTGTAAAACTCAAATTGAACTGAAAATAACTTCAGAGTTCATAAATTATTTATCAAAGTATGTAAAACTTAGGCGGATAGAAACAAAGAACTCTATAAATAAATTGTCTGTTTCTTCTTTGATATACAATGCCATAATTAATTATTATCGAGTCGCTTGAAAATGTGAAATTTGTAAGGCAAGATGATTCCTGTTCCGTTGAAAAGTTATGGATATGAAATACTTGATTTGAATACTAAAACTTTGAAATGTGGTAAAAGGTTTTGAAGCGTCTCCACGCTTCTCTTCAACAACCTTAGTCTTTGCCGGCTTGCCGGGTGAAAAAACTTTGGATCGATTTTTAACCCTTTTCCGTGATCCGATCAAGCTGAAACTTGGCAAGTAGACTCGTGGCGACGATCAAGAAGATCTATCAAATTCTCGTTATAAAAAAAAAAATTATAGTGTAATTTCGGATTTTTAGAAATTTAATTGGTTTTTTCAAATTGGAATCATTAGAAATGTTTGATTACTAGCATAGCGGCCCGATAACGTCGCGGAATATTTTCTAAATTTGAATTACTCCGTCAGTATACATAATAGGTACTTCACTACGAATTTCGAAAATCTAAATTGACTGACAAATGTTTTTAGAATTTAATCTTCAAAGCGAGAAGTGTCTTATCAAAACATCTGACATTTTAGAAATATATTAAATTACTGTAAGTTTAGTGTTATGTTATATGTTTTAATAAAAAGTTGTCATATTCTATTTCATTCAAATTTAAAAACAAAAGGCTGCAGTTTTCAATAATTTTAAATTGAAAATTCGCGATATCTGAAAAACACGTTTATTGAGAAACTATCAGGGACCAATCCTGAAACAAATTTTCGGTATTGCAGCTTTGGATCGGAATTGGATTCGATTTTCATGAATCTGGAAATTCTATTAAAAAGTTTTTTCCGTTTTCTCCACCCTCGAATAATTCTATTATATAGGGGTATATTTTTCATTGCAAATTCCTTAACATATCTAATATTTTGTTAGCATCCGTATTGTTTCGATCTCGAGTAAGAAAATGAGATAAAATAACCTTTGTTTTTGTTATTTTATAATATTTACATGTATTGGATTTTCTGAGAATTTTTTCAGCTTACTCTCTTCAACACATCCGATTTGATTTATTTGCATATATATCAATAGTTGCCAAACTTTTTGGAATTTGGCGCCCCTAAAATATCATAATTTTTCTGCACGGCCCCAAGTAAAACCATTGGCCGAGTTGGACTTAATTATTACAAAATATAAATTTCTTAAAATTTATTATTCAATATTTAAAGAAAAGAAGAAAAGGGCACAAAATTCTAGAAATACAAGATCATTTTTAAATTATAACAACCCAAAAAATTAATCTAGTGCAGTGCAAAACCACTAATCCTTTGATGGATTAACACATTTTAATCAACTAGCTATAATATTTAAAAAAACTTACCCGTAGAAACAAAGTTTTTATTTTACCGTTGCTAGTAATCAAACTTTTGTAATGATTCCAATTTGAAAAAACTATTAAAATTTCTAAAAATCTGAAATTATAAATAAAAATTAATAATTATATATTAATTTTTTTTAGCGAAAATTGATAGATCTTCTTGATTGTCGCCACGAGTCTACTTGCAAAGTTTCGGCTCGATTGGATCACGGGAAAAGGATTAAAAATCGATCCAAAGTTTTTACGACAGTAAGCCGGCAAGCAAGCAGACGCCACGAGTTAAAAGAAAGGAAGGAAAAATATTCAAAATCAAGCATCATTCAAAAGTGGATGAAAAAAAATTCATCCCCAAATATTATTTTTATTGTTTATCTAATTGTTACTTCACTTATATCTAGACTAACTTACTTACTTACCATCACGCCGTTTCCCCGTGGGGGTAGGCAGAGAGGATAGAGCGCCACACTCTTCTGTCCTGACATACAACGCTCGCTTCATCCACATTCATACATCTTCGCATGCAAGCTCGCCGGCTGTAGAAGCTTCTGACGGGACCATCTTCCTTTATCAGGTTGATCTGGTCATGCCACGTCTTCAGAGGTCGCCCTCTCTTTCTGGCGCCTTCAACACTTGCATTATATGTCTTTCTCACCATTCATTCCTCATTCATTTGCTCAACATGTCCAAACTATCTGAACGAGCCTTTTTTAATTCTATTAATTATACTAAGATTAGCTAAACATTAATTCCTAATAGCTATCTCCATTATTTACTCTATCATAAATGGATTTCCCACACATACGTCTAAGGGATCTCATCTCCACTGCATTCAATCTACTTTCGTTCCTCTTCTGCCATCTCCAGGCTTTACATTCATACATCAGTGTTGGCATCAGAATTCCATTATGTACCGCTAGCTTTGCCTCGGTGGAAATATTTATATCAGAAACTATTGCGTTCAAAGCACCGTTCACCATATTTCCCGCAGTCACTCTCCTCTCGATAGCTTTCTTAAAATTCCCTCTTCTATCGAACATACTTCCCAAGTATCAAACTCATCTACTTGTTCCAAACATTCATTACCTACTAGTATTTCACACGTTGTCTTAATTTCCTCTTTCTCGAATACCATCACTTTTGACTTGTTTACTTTCATAAAAAGGTCACTTTCCTTGCATACATCATACATCCTGCTTACTACACTCTGTAAGTCCTGTTCGCTACTTGCCATTAATACTGAGTACATCTAATTTATTTACTTCAATTAAATTTTTCATTTGAACTTCTAAGCCGCTCACGAGTACGTTATAGAATTGAATATCATTATTCTTTGATTGTATTACACTGTTAGCGAACTCTCACTAAACACCAGCAGTTCTGCTCTCTTAGAGAGATAGCATGTAAAATATTTGATTGTTACAACTAGTAATATGTTTAACCTAATTCAAATATCACACTATACTTGACTAAAAATATCAACAAAAAAAAAGTTGAAATAAAAATATTCTTTTTTTGTATTATTTGAATTGAAAGAAAAAATTGTCTTCGTATTCTCAAAAGAGAGAGTAGAAACTCATATTTAAAAAACATAATTGAAAACTGAAAACCGCCGTAGGTATCTGAAAAACTATCAGGAACTAATCCTGCGGCTGAATATTCGTGATTGCAATTTTTGATCGGAATTGAATTCAATTTTCATGAGTCGGAGAAATTCTATTAAAAAGTTTGTTTCCTTTTCTCCACCCTTGAGGGGTTTTATTACCATGTTGTATTTTTGCATTCCAAACTCACACATCTGATATTTTTGTAGCATCCACATTGTCTCGATTAAAGACCCAAGTAAATGAGATCAAACAACCTTTGTTTTTGTTTTTTTATATTTACGATTCATCGGATTTTCTTGGAATTTTTTCACAATATTCTCTTCAATACATCCCATTTGATTTCATTATCATGTATACCAGCGGATCCCAAAATTTTTCACTTCCCGGGACCCTTAATGTATCAGAATTTTCCGCGACGCCCCAAGTCAAAACATTGGCTAGTTATACTGAGGTCTGGGCAAGTTATACTGGGGTCTGGGCAAGCGCAACCTGCCGGTTAAATTTACGTTAGTTAAAGTAATATTTTATAAAGGAATATTTTTTTTTTTTTTAATTTTTCCCGGCGCCCCTCAACATAGCCGTGGTGCACAGGTGAAAGTCGCCCACCAATAAGGCCTAATTACTTTCATGTCACCCACGAACAAGTAAGACTAGTCCGTAACTTTTGAGGTCTTTTTAACACAGCCTTGACAAAGGCACGTGATACTGTGCTGAAACGTCCACATATTATCATTATCATTACAGATATACATGGCAACTGGACGTCTTTGCCAATAACTGTGTATTATTCAAACATATATTAAAAGCTGTATTGAAAGATTACTAATATTTGTCGAATTGGATTTAAATAATTGATTTGTATTTGTATGTATATTTTTTATTATATTATGACTTTCAAAGCTTGTGCTTTATCTTTTCACTTTACATTATTACTTTTTTTGTTTTTAAATTTCTATTATATTATGTTTTTCTTAAGCTTCTGCTTTTTATATACTTGCTTTTTACTTTATATTATATTTATCTTTATATATTTGTATCTGTATTTTAAGTATTTTCTTTCCATTTTATGTCATTATTATATTTGCATGTTTTTTTTTCTCTTTAAACTACATATTCTGTTAATGTTTACTTTACCTATCTGTTGTAGAAGCTCTATAGAGCGTTAATAAATAAATAAATAAAATCATAATCGTCGTCCGTCAACGGAAACTTAAAAATCGACAATATCATTTTAGATAAGATGATGCAGCAATAAACAAGTTTTTTTCAATAATTATAATGGAGTTGAAGAAACACTGTACAATATTTCAGAAGAAAGGTTGCTAGTTATTTTACATTTATTAATACTTTTGTTTTTATTAAAAACAGGTACATGTAATATTCTTCTACCTCAATTTCATTCCACACGCTACCCTATAAAAATGTCATAAAACAGGGTATAAATAAGACTCATGATGAGTTCATGAAAATTTGTTTTATTATGTGTCAAGAATTTATAAATTTGCTACAAAATAGCGATTAACTAAATAAATTTAATATATGTTTTTCTTTACTTTGTAATACACACACACAATATGAGCTATTAAATTACAACTATAGTTTTGAGAGGAGCAGTCCCTCTCATCATCAGGTATAGATAATAACTAACTTAAATACAAAATTTATCAATCTAATTGGGTAGGTCAGGAGGTCAGGGGGGCGCGCGGCCGGGAAGGGTATTTTTTCGCCGAACAGCTCTAGGAGTGGTGAAGTGGACTGAAATGTGATATTATTTATTAATGTGTTTCCAGAATTTAAATTATTAAGGGGTTACAACGATTTCCAAACTATTTATTATCCAAAAAAAAATTTAAAAATAAATTAATTCTAGAAACACATTAATAAATAATATCACATTTCAGTCCACTTCACCACTCCTAGAGCTGTTCGGCGAAAAAAATACCCTTCCCTGCCGCGCGCCCCCCTGACCCCCCTGACCTACCCAATTAGATTGATAAATTTTGTATTTAAGTTAGTTATTATCTATACCTGATGAAGAGAGGGACTGCTCCTCTCGAAGCTATAGTTGTAATTTAATAGCTCATATTGTGTCTGTATTACAAAGTAAAGTAAAACATATTTTAAATTATAATGTTGCACCACGAAGTATCTGCCAAATCTTTCAATGAAACTAAATAAATGTTTAAAATTAAATATTCATATACAGTTGCCGGCAAACTTCATGAAATTCTTTGGCTAAGTGGGGGAATGCGCAGAAGACGAAATTTGGGTCTCGTTGGTAGAAAGGTAGATGCGCAAACGTCCCCCCACTACGTCGCAGAATTTCAAGATGTTTGCCGGCTACTGTATTTTAAGTTTTAACGTAAGTCTCCACGCCCAAGATATTTTATTGCGACTTCGGTATTTCACTAATGGCCTGTGTTGACAAAGAGATTTTGTTATACGCCAAATGTCAGCTGTCAGTCAGTCAATTGCCGAAAGACATTCCGCTGTCAACTTTTCATAAAAAATATTTGTAGTTATGAACAGGTGCAGCAAGACAGGTTCTACGTGACGTTTGAGACATTTACTGTCAAAAAAATCGTGAAGTAATATTACTAAGTAAATTTATACCACGGTTCGAATTTATTTTAATTTCTAATCATTCAAAATTATTTATTTTATAACATTTACGCACCACGGGATGGAGAAATTTAATGTTAAATGAATTATAATTATAGTATTATCCATGGTGTGGTTCGTGAATTATTACTAGTTGGACAATGACGATGCCTTTTTAGTCGAATACAAATAATTGTAAAAAATTTCCAATGTATTTATCACCAGATTAAAATCTCAACACGATGCGTTTAGATTTAGCTCAGCTAAATCTCAGAGATTTTTAAGGAATGTGTGTAAAAAAATCCATACCTTTGTGTAACATTTATTTAATTGGATGGCCGTAATAGTTTGCAAGAATAATGAATTTTATTAGAGGCTCATAAAAAAAATTGTACCGGAATCATTCTGCAGTGATGGCCATGGCATGTTTGCATTCCAAATAGGTCGATATTCCTGTAGTGCTCCAGGTGCATGCACTGTAACGAGTGTTACATAGTTAACGCATTGCAGAGATCATTGTAGCCATACATAAATGTTTAATAGGAGTATGTAGGATGAAGATTTCTATACATGTATATGAATGTTTATATCTGTTTGTACAAAGACCTTTGATCAAACAAGCTATATTTGCTGTTTATGACTATGGAAGTATTGGGTTATGTGTGATGTGATATGTATGATTTAAGAATGATTGTGTGGAAAAGCTTTAGTAAGATATAATTTTTTTGACTTTTTCTGCATACAACTTCATGTCAATGCTGCTCTACTTGTTATATAATACTGTTTTACTTGTTCTTGGGCATAGAATTAGTTTCTAATTTGATATGTAGGATAGTAAAGAAAGAAAGAAACTGTTAAAGCCGTATTTTATTCGCCTATCTTTACGTTCTCGAGTTTTATTTATTTATTTAGAGTATTCACAAGTTCACAGTACAATAAATCAAAGAAACAATCTTGAAATATCCTACTGGAGCTCAATTATGAACGAATCAATATACCGATGTAATTTCAGATCTTAAACGCTAATCTAGCCAAGTATATAAGCAATAAAACAAGAGAAAAGTGAAATAAACAAGGTATCTCAACAGCAATAAACAAAGTATGAAAACAGTAATAAAAGGAATAAATCAAGAGAAAAGTGAAATAAACAAAGTATGAAAATAATTTTTAAATTAGTTTTTAAAACAACACTAGTTTTTAAAACAACACTAGTTTTTAAAACAACAGTTTTTAGAACAACACTCTCCCAAACATCGCATTCTTAATAATACTTGATAATACATACTTGATAATACTTTATGTTGTTGACAAGTAAATTTTCTATAGCGTGTTTATATGATATATCTACATAACTATAGCGTTTTTATATGATATATCTACATAATTATTGGTTAGAGCTGAGCTCACGTTACTTACATATACAACAATGTTCGACATTGAAAAATATTTATAATTCATATTATATGTGGGGTACAAAAGCAAAGGCAACAATATCAAAAAATAATAATTAAATGCAGTCATCGAGGAATACTAAATTAAAATGTAATAAATTCTAAATATTATAAATCTATTCATTACAAAATCATGTTTCCTATAGATTAATACGCTATGTTTCCTATAAACTCTCTATTTCAGTACACTATAAATTAGTAATCCTCAATGACTGCATTTAATTTTTTTTTGATATTGCTGCCTTAGTTTTTCACCCCACAAATGACAATTGTGAGATTTTCATATACATAGAATTATGATCAAATACACTTTTGTTTAGTTATTTTTAATAAATGTGCAATTTTTGTTTTCCATGTTCACCTCTTGAACGTGCAATGTAACTTTCCTTGTAGAAGGTTAGATGTCTCCAACCACTTTACTGAACTGGAGATCGGTCGTGTCTAGGGTTCAAAAGTATCTTAAAATATTCTGCAGGGTTGCAAAGTTTCCTTACCAAATCTAACTTTTTGGCGTTCAAAATAAGTACGTGGAAATTCACGCTCGGCAACTTCATTAACTACTGCCTTAATCGCGTCCTAAAACAACTATAAAACCTTCACAAGGGTGGAAGGTTATCCAAAGGTTATATAAAGCTCGACTAACGTAACTATTTTATTGACAATTAAGAGACACAATTTTACTTTCATTCATACCTTTCATGTATGAAATATATAAGTACTTGAGACACAACACCACGTCCAAATTAGCCGGATTTGAGATTTGGTATCCATTCTTCTATAAAAATTACTCAAAACGTGGGTTCTGCACATAAGTGTGTATATTGTGTTATTTAGTTTACAAACGGTTATGTGTTTCCAAATAGATTAATATTTTTTTGTGATTACCTTATTCTGTCAAATAAAATTCAGGATATTAACTTAACAACGATATAAAATGTCCAAATAGTTTTTTTTTACAGTTACAAGCTAACTAACTGTGGATCCCGACTCACTTCAGGGGTCACCAATGTGGAGGTGGATGTGTTGATGATGTAAAGTCACGATGGTTTGACAGAATTTATTGGAGTATAACAATGACAAAAGTTACAAGTAAAAGGTGTACAATTATACAGTAATGAATAGTCGAAGAGCGAGAGCTTCCGCTGTACCAGAAAGCCACAGAGAAGTGAGATAGTCTGCTCTGGAGCCTACCATTTTTATAGTTGTTGTGGACAAAGGACTCGGCGTATTATGACTTCGTCTTACTCGGCCGCTCGTGTGTGTAATATTTAGTCTGGTCAGAATGTGAGTTCATCCGCTCTTCAGGCCCCCTGCTATACGTCGCCTTTGTACTCGGTCATTGGTCCGGCTTACATCGTCGCCTTGTTCGTTGTGCTCAGCGCTTCCATTGTCGTTCTTTCCCGAATTCAGCGTTCTGATTTCGACCATTGTACCGAGAGCGACGGCCTTTCGTGTTTAGGTGCTGATATACTCGGTACCTCCTTACTCGTGTATATGCATGCGTCTTTGACCGCCACACAACTAATGTTATTATAACTAATTATGTTGTAAAGTAAGTTTTAATACAGCCAATTAACAATATTGTGGTGTTTATTTCAATTTCAATTTCAATATTATGTACATTGTACATTACAAACTTGATAGTCAATGCATACATATTTTGAAGATATGTCTATATATATAAAAAAAATGACATCTACAATCTGGTCAAAGGTGTAGGAGAATCCTGCTTCGGAAAACCCCTTCAGACACATGGAATATATCAATACCCAAAGCGATTTTGTTCAGCATAGCTGTAGCTCTTCCAACAGGCATAACCATCGGTAGGTTGGTCCTGTATTTATAGGATTACCTTTCGAAATAATATGCTTTGTTCCTAGGTCAACAAAGCCAGAGCGCGTGTATTTGTGTCAATACTTCCCGGCTACGTTGTTTATGTAGAGCACAAACGCTTGAGCGATTGCTTACTAAATATGAGATGATTTCTTTTTTAAACTGGACTTGTGTCATTGAGAATATATGAATGGTTGAATCAAATTACGCGCTAAGTACCATGACCGACAAGCCGAGTAAAACAAGATATATGAATAAAAATTTCATATATAAGTTTTTATGAGATTTTTTCTTAAAAAATCTATACTATACATCCTACCTGTATTTTCTACATAAAAACGAAAAGAAAATTTTTTCTGTATTTCCTGTATTAAGTTGCGAAATGTGCATTTCAAACAACTCCCAAGTACCCAGCGCTATTCCTAGGAAAGGCACTAAGTCCAACGTCTGTGTAGTTTAACATTAGGTAAGTCCCTCGAGCATATTCAAACAGTATCCTTTGTCCGTAACAAAATACCGGGATGAATGTTAATTTCAAAACACAAAATAAATCATAACTCATTTACTGGTGGATTTTTTGCTGGAATGATATTCTGAGTTATTGATGTATATTCCAGGCCTTGTGTTTTTCTTCTTTTATTTGTATTATATTCTTTATAACACCTTTTCCTTGTTGTTTGTATGGGGAGCTCACACGACGCGTACCCTACTTGGTCAGACATTTTCATACAATCTGAAGTTAGCGGACCATGGCACTTAGTGCCGTTTTTCAACAATACGCCGTGGTACTTAGCGAAGTCGCGATATTCAAACAAGCATAACGGCTAAATGCAACATTGCAGGGAATACAGGTTAGTGGCGATGTCATATAGAACCAAGCTGCATACTTAATTTTAAAAATGAAATTTTGATACTTAGTGCCCATTTTACTGCAACCATTCATATCTAGTTGATGTTGTGTGATGAGATTTCGTTGTAGTAGTTAAGCATTCTGCGTAAGGGGAGAAGTGCCCTGTGTTGGTATTGTAGACCTTTGTGTGAAATAGAAAATGTATTCTCGGTAACCGGATAGGTGTATTTATGTATTATGTATATTAGTGAGAGAAGTGAGGGCATGACATATATATCGGACATTTTTCGTGGAAGATTTCAACAGATTTCTGCCGAGGACACAAATCGCCCAGACGCAGTCCCGGATCCTGATTTCAATGATTCTGACCAAGAAAGCGATGATTTCTTATTACTGTACTTATTTATATAAATTTTTTATACCACACCACAGTATATCCAGAACAGTAGTTTATCTCCGGCCTGTCGGCGAGTTATTAGCCTACTCTTGAGTTGACGCTAGGGTTGTCACTTTATTTTTACTCCCTTTCTTTTAACTTGTAGCGTCGCATAAGATAGATACGAAACCCGAAAATTTCTGTAATTAGTATACCTAGTTTGTGCACTTAAATTGCAAGAACGCTGATTAAAATCAACGTAGACTTTTAAAAACTCACAGTCTTTGTGATAATCAACACACCTTTTTAGTAAAGCACCGCAAACATAAAAAAGGCATTTTTTCAGGAAGCGCATTTTTTTCTAAAGCGGCGGCTGCGAGCGCGAATGGCACCGAAGGCACGGCCCTTACTGCCGCCGCCTTGTGCCCCCATATTCTATGTCAATGTGTGCGTCACAGTGCGTGCGTACACGGCACCGAGCACGCACGCACACATTCTAATGGTTAGCGGCCAGTTTGTATGAAGATGTATTACTGTTCTTAGTATACTGTGCCACAACACACAAGATGTCCTCTGACTCTACTGTTTTAGAGCAGGAGTCTATCAGGATCTAACTCCCGGACAGGTGACGTTTTGTAACTGGTTGACGAAATAACCATAAAGCTATTATTTTAATTTACGATTTTGTTTTGGTTTTGTAGTATGTGTACATTCAATTTATTAAATGATAATATTTTTCGTGTCTTGTGAAGACTGAGGAAGATGGAAGAGCTTGTCGAGATTTTGCGCCCCCAACACGCCTTGTGTAAGATAATGAAAATTATGACGGTGATAATTATTTTTGTGGTGATAAGCATTCAAAACAATTCAAATGTTTTCTATTTCATAGATTAATCTATATTAATATACAATGTTATTTGAAATACATCAATAATCTCGCAAAATAATATTCCTGCCATGGTTATGAATCGAAAACGTTCAAGTAGTCATGACCTAATATCAATAGTTATTGAGTTATGCAATATCAAAGATTGCATTTTTTTTAAATATTTCTGATTTATTTTTTATTAAACGTTGAATAATGTTTTCCAAATAACCCTGTATAAATAGGTAAAGTTTGTGGGTGTGGGGGGGTAATCGAAACTACTCATCCGATATCAAAAATTTAGAATAGACTTTCTTGATGTAAATAGGCTAACTATTATCCCGTTAAAATAAACGGACTTTTATTTTAACGGTGACCTATTTCACAACTAAAGTCGACGAAGAAATGGTCGAGCGATGCTTTTTTTACAAACACTGCCTTAACGGTAAGAGGTATTTAAATACTTTGTACAGAAGTTGTAGAACTTTCTAAAAAGAAGTTTCTAAAAAACTACGCGTGCGTAGTCGCGTATGTAAGCTAGTAAGTAATAAATGCTTGATAAATCGACTACTGACAGAATTCATTGCTCAGTAGTTTTCTTCTTCTTCTGCTTCATCTAGGACTGCGTCCTATCATTGTTCGGAGCTTGTTCCTGGGATACAGATTTTCAGCTATCTCGCCATCTTTTATGCGGTCCTGTTCCTGGGAGTCTGGTACGCTCTACGCTCACTACTCTCTCAGAATAAGCTTTCTCTACATGATCTCTCCAGTAACGTCTTCTATCAGACAATATTCCCATCAGACAATATTGTCGACGTTGCAAGCCCTTCGTATTTCGGAATTCCTCACTCGGTCTCGGATTGTCAGTCCCGCAATGGCTCAGAGAATCTTCATCCCGGTTGTTCTTAGGGGATCTTTTGTTCTGATCATCATATCTTCCCAATATCAGCCCTTGTCTTGATATCGTAAGTCATGATTAGGCGAACAAAGGTCTTATATATTTTCACTTTGCTCTCCTTGAGCATGTGGTCGTTTCTCCAGACAGCATTTCTGAAACATCCAGCAACAGTTTCGACTTTGTTTGCTTACTTTTTCGTAGAGGTCGTTACTGCTGGATATCTCGACATCTAAGCATTTGAAGCTCATTACTTGCTCTATTGTTTTATCGTCAATTGCAAGCTTGCATAGTACTGGCTGTTTCGATATCACCATGCTCTTAGTCTTATCTATGGAGATTGTCATGTTGAATCTTTGTGAGGATGTATGAAATTTACTTTATTAAAATATTTTTTTGGTTTACGCTTAATTCGTTGATATCAAATGTTTTATGCCCAAAAGACAGTTTTACTCCCTTTATATTAACTCGTGGCGTCTGCAAAAACTTTGGATCGATTTTTGACCCTTTTCCCGTGATCCAATCGAGCTGAAACTCGGCAAGTAGACTCGTGGCGACGATCAAGAAGATCTGTCAAATTTTCGTTAAAAAAAATTAATAATTATAGTATTTATTATTATATAATTATTGTTTTTTTCAAATTGGAATCATTAGAAAAGTTTGATTATTAGGTGTTATTAGCATAGCGGCCCGATAACGTCGCGGAATATTTTCTAAATTTGAATTACTCCATCGGTATGCATAATAGGTACTTCACTACAAATGTCGAAAATCTAAATTGACTGACAAATGTTTTTAGAATTTAATCTTCAAAGCATGAAGTGTCTTATCAAAACTCAAAATATCTGACAATTTAGAAATATATTAAATTACTATTAAGTTTAGTGTTATGTTATATGTTTTATTTCGTCGTTAATTGTTGTTATATTTTACAAAGAAAGGGAGTATAATAAAAACTTGGTTTTTATGGGTTACTTTTTTTTTTAAATCCGAAATGATTCTACGATTTTGAGTGCTTCAATGATTTATATCCATTTAAATGCAATTATCTCAGAACATGCTTTCACAAATTAATGCCATACAAGCGAGCAAACCAGGGTGAATTTGTGTGGTTCGGCCAGCTCGGCTGGATTTCCAACCAATCCAAAGTCGTGACCACTGAGCCGAGGGTTGTTTTCCTTATGTACCAAATCCTTGCGACGAATGTAATGTATGCAACCCCCGATCCACACCCCTGGCTGTATCACATGTCGAAGAGTGATAGTGGAGCCTTCTAGCGGGCGTAATTTTGTCCTTGAAGTAGTGATGGTATTTTAACCGGTGACACATTAACCGTTATTTGAGATTTGTATCCGATGGCGTCGATGATTGATTTTTACAATGTTATCTTAATTTTCAATCGTCGATACAATCAGATACAAATCCCAAATAACTGTACCGAATATAATCGGTTAGAATAATGGTTTAACCATCATCCTTGAAAGTATAGACAACATTAATTAATTACAGTTTTATGGACTCAGTTTTTATGTATGTTTTGTAACCCATGAATTATTTATAATTATTGTGTTATATAATGAATTATATGAATGAATTATATATAATTACATGTGTCCTAATTATTGTTCATTTCCCTTTTAAACATATTTTAATTTTATCTTTTATGTTTATTTTTTGGTTTATTTTATCTTCTTATTTCATTTATCTGGTATATTGTTTTTTTTATATATTTATTTATTTGTGGTATTTATTACATTACATAGATACATATGCCAAACTGCACAGCAGTTTTACGGCGTTATCTTTATTTTACTTTATTATTAATTTGTTGTAGGTTTCTAATTATTACTGTTTGTTTGTGTTCATTTCTCTTAAATAAGTTTTATTTCTTTTTTTTTTAAATTATTTACTTTAAAATATGTTTTATGTTAGGTATATAAAAAAATCTTTCTAACTTTCTTGTACTGTAAAAGTCCATTAAAACGTGGATTAATGAATAAGTAAATAAATTATGAATGATAAAAAAATAAATAATAAAAACACTATGGTTGTCATTGAAATAAAATTGGGACACAAGTATATTTAATAATAAAATAAAATATATAAATTTCAATACGAAATTATTTATCCTACGCCTTTGAGAAACATTATATCATGTCGATGAAAAATAAATATAAAAAATATATACGAAAATAATAACCCAGCAGACGAAATTTAGATGTGTAACTACAGAGAATTGTAAAATATTTCAATAATTATTTTGGTGAAAATTATTGGCCAGATATATTTTTGGGTGAGTGTAAACGCACTACACGACTAGGGAATGCAATCCCGATCCCGCGAGATCTCGAGGCATTTTACGAGATCAATCCCGAACGAAAAATCGGACGAGATTATCGGGATTGAACAACATTTTTTGTGTTTTGTGTATTTAATTGTTTGTGTCTATAGAGCTTTCAGTAAGTACTTAAAACTTATGTTCAAGTCACATTCAAATAATGAAAATATCTTTGAATAATATTTGCTGTATTTTATCAACCTAACATACTCGTAGTAATAAAAACTACTAACTCTACTACATTGATTGATTCTTTGAAAAACGCAGGGGCGTGCAGTGGGAACATCGCAGCATGACTTTTACGTAACCAATTATTTAAGACAAAAAATTGAAATACAACTGTCTTGAGAAGGAGCCAGCCGTCCTTTAAATAGAGTTTTGGCTGCTGTGGGCCTGCCTCTCCATGTCTGGTCAATCCCTTGTTTCTCCCGCCGATCCTTATTGGGTAGGCCTAATCTCCGACCACACCCCCTAACATTTACTAGTTCTTAACTAAACAAAAAAATAAACATCTTAAAATTTACTACAACTGATAAAAAAAAATTATACATACAATTAATTATATAGATTCATTTGACACACTTGGAATATAAATCTATTTTATTAATTACAGTAACCATTATTTTGTTATCATGCAAAAATCTTAGGACTTAACATTATATTTTCGAAGACTAAAATTAAGGATGAAAATATTTCTACATATTTACATTTCATTTATACGTTGTGTAATCATGTATACATTAATCTAAATCTATATCTAGGTAGATATAAATACAATTTGTTCTGCAGGACTTCATAATAATATTCACGAAAATTTAATTCTTTACAATATTCATTAAAATAAATTTGGAGTTCTACAACTAAGCACAAAACAGTAAACAAACAATTTTTGAACACATTATTTCTAACTTATTACGTTCTATATTTAATACATTATTCAATGCGCAATACAAAAACCAATCATACATTAAATTATCATATTTGCATTATTTTTAATTACCTATTAATGGCTTCTTAATTATAGACAACTCTTTATAATGTTGATAGCACAGAAAAAATTAAGTTCGCCACGTTTCATATCCATTATAATGCTATATCTTTGATACGGTATCTCACATTTAAAATATCGTTGCTTTCTTAGTTGTATCGGTCTTGTCGCCTAGGTAATATCATTATCCCACAGCGGGAGGAAGCATCATATTTTAAGTTTAGTAATTTTATTCCCGATTCCTAGCGTCGCGTCGCGTGAATACCTATTAGATGCCCGCGTCGGTCGGTCGTTATTTTATTCCTCGTTTTTGTTCATTTCAACCGGGCATGACTTAACAGGGGTGGCTAAAAGAAATATAAGGGAGTTTTTCTACATCTCCTCTTACAGTTAGTTTTCGTGCATTGTAATTAATTGTATACTTATCCGAACACAAAACTGAATTTATTGCCCAGTACGCAGAAAAATGCTGGTGTAACATGTTACTGTCAATTTTAGAAAACTAATGGCTTCCTTATAGAGACAATAGTTGATCTTCCTAAAACGACAAACCTCGGCAGTTAGCGCCAAATTCACAGAAAATTTGGTTAAAATCATGTTCCATGTCTCTTAAGAAATTAATGGCCTTCTTAACAAATGCTGCTAGCACGTGTGCGGCCAGAATAATAAGGGTGTTCTTAGGACAAAAGGAATTTTAAAACTATTGATGCCATGGCTCCGAAATCTTCTCACGAAAAATATGACCACCCCGGTGTAGGAAACAATACAATTAAAATAGGGAAAATTTCAATAAATTAATATAAACGTATTAAACTTTATTGCTACAAAACCTGACAGAAATGTCAAATGTTAAGGATCTAGGCATTAGATTTGTGAGTACCCTGATATTTCACAATCATATAGAGGCAGTAAGTGATAATGCTTTGATGGTAGGATTTTCTGGGTAAGTACTGACGGGCTTTTCGAAAATACTTATGGAAACTCTTTACTACTCCTTGTTGCGAAATAGATTCGACAGTAGTTCAATGATTTGAGAGCCACATGAGCTTATTAAGGAGAATGTCAAAAACAGTTTTCTGAGAAAGCTCTACATCCTTGGCTCTACCCAACCGAGCTTCTCCAGGAAATACTTGGCTACAATAGTTTAGAGACTAGAAGGAGTGTGTTACGCATTTTTAATCGATTATTATGCGATATGACAATTCTGAAATTACATAGATTGTTTTTAAATTCCAATGTACAGGATCAACCAGCCGATGGTTATGCCTCTTGGAAGAGCTAACGCTATGCTGAACAATATTACTTTGGATTTTTCGAAGCAGCATTCTCCTACAACTTTGATGAGAATTCTAACACATATTTTTAGTTATTTGTGTGTTTTAGATAGGAGAATATGAACGTAATAATATGTATGCATTTAATTTAAGTTTGTCATGAATATATTATTTATAGAATAAACTGAATCGCATTGAATTACTCAAAAAAATATTGGTGTCCGGCAATATAATAACAAGCATTTGTGAGGTCATAAGACTAGGTGAATCTTGGTTCTCTAATGATACTGGAGGATGTGAAACCAAAAATAAAAGGAGAAATGCCGTAACATGATCAGGGGTGGATAAACCGAAGAAAATTTGGCAAAATGCATACATCTACAAGTTTACAAAAGTGGATATTGTCTTCGCAAGCTTTTTTATGGGTCGAAGATAAATATAAATATACATTTATCTAAGATAAATATATACACACACAAAAAGGGCGCGAGAAGGCATAGTTAGCTAAAAAGTTGTTTTTGAATACACGCGATGGGCAAAAATGGTCACACATACCGAATACCGTAGAGTGAGAAATAGATATTTTAACTTTAGTTAAATCTCAAGTATTCACGGCTGTTCAGCATCTTCTATAATGGATGCAAAGTAACAAAACCTTCAGTGGAGTCCAAAATGTCGGTCAGAAAAGTCGTCTACAAAAAGCAGTACATCACAGAAAACACTAACTAAAAGCAATTTTACTTGTGCTGAAACTTTAACAAAAATATTTTTTTAAATAGAGAACGGATACAAAATACGTGTCGCATTAATATTCTTACTATTTTCAAACTAATCTAAAAACCTGTGCAGTTAAAAATAGGCTAGGACTAACTTGCTGGTATCCTGGAACTACTCGAACCACCGACCACCAGATCACTAGGCGAGTACCATACCCACTACACGAACAAGCTACTATATTTCTACTACCTACACAACAAACCCATAAAACAGGTTGGCACCTTCAGATATCTAGGCATAAACCTGGTTGGAGGAGCTGATCTGTGTGAAAAAATACAAGGCCAAGTTAACAAGACAGCGGCAATCTTTGATGCTCTAAAATCCACCATTTTGAAAAATAGAGATATGGCCATCAAAAGCGAGATGAGAATCTATAAAGTATGCATAAGACCAATAATCACTTACGGCGTTGAAGCAAGTGCAGATATAATCAGGACTAAACAAATATTGAGGGCTTTCGAGATGAAGACACTGAGGACGATAGCAGGCAAGACTCTGAAGGATCACGTGAGGAATACCAGAATAAGAGAGATATGTGGGGTTGAGAATATTGTACGATGGAGTAAACAGCGAAGGAAGGACTGGTATGATTATGTCTAGAGAATGCACATCACCAGGCTCCCTCATATTGCACTACATAATCAGCCCCACGAGAACCTCCCGAAAGATGGAAGGATAGCTGGGAATCCACCTCACAGGAGGGGCTATCCTCTGGAGAACAGATCAATTAAGTCTATTAAAGGAAGAAGAAGAAGAAGATTATCTCTAATAGATAATTAATTTATTTGTAGACCACAGGGACTCTCCCTGCCTCAGAATCTCCGGATCCCTCTTTCCATTTATATTTTTATAAAGTTATTTCAATTAATTTAATAAATACGCCCACTTTTACACCGTCCAGTAGGGTTTTAATTATTTCGTGAATTATTTATTTACCTTGCTTGAAATGTAAATTCAATTTTGGCGACATAATTGCGGACCTATTTTGATAAGAAAGAATTTTGACCTGGAGTTATTTTTTTGCCGTTCAGTGGTAAGGATAATACGTTGTTTTATTTATTCAGTATGTCAAAAGAATATTTTTTTCTACGCTCCCTAAAATAGAATTATCTATTTTTCGCGAACACAATTATACTCCAGATTTTGAGTGGCATGTTGTGAAAATCGTTAAAGATTATCAGAAATAAAATGTAGGTACCCTTACAGGCTTCCCTTTGAAACACTAAACTTTGTTATTATTGAAGGGTTGTGTAAATTTTCATCCCTTTTTTTGAGTAAATATTTACGCCAATTATTTTACTCCTACTAATACTACACCCATAAGGCAGTTCCAGAAATACTCGACTCAAGATTTTTAAGAAAAAATAAAAGAATGTTTACGGGCTGTTAAAAAGTTTAGAAAAGGAGACGTGTTGAATACGAGGAGATCTTAAGAAATCCCACACGGAAGAGTAGAAAATTTTTTTGAATCGTGGCATGTTGGGGTGGAGACAAATAATAATAAAATTGTATCGTTAAATAAATAATTTTCCCTGTCTATTTAACTTTTAACATAATTTACAGAGTACCTTATTGCCTGTTGTTTAGTGGTTAAGAAGTGGTACTTAGAAACCTAGTAGTGAAAGGTTCGACCCTCGTTCCTAGAAAAGATCGAATAATTACATTTTCATGGTACAGGCGTCGCGTTTGGTTAGTTTTCTGTGAATCTCTACAAAAAAATATGTTGTATATCAGATTGGATTATTTGTTTTGCGATTATATTTCGCGTATTCACGTAAATATAACAGATTTAATTGGCTTGGTAGACCGCTATTAGGAGAGGATTAAAAGGAAGTCCACAAAAAATAAACCAGAGACTGAATTGAGCATTTTCTGGATTATCGCGTACTAAACTCTCTGCGCAGATTTACCAAAATAATATTAAAGTTATAAATAAACATGCCAGTTAAGGGATACAGAAACGAGATTACAGAGGAAAAAACGTTTATTCAGCTGATACGCTTAGTTTATTAATCATTTCATATTTCGTAAATTCCTGTCTCTCCACCGGTGGATATATCCTACAGAACTTTTCATCCATCATCCTTACCTATACTTACATATATTTTCGTTCTTCCTTAGAACTCGAAAATATTATTAATAGCACTTATATTAATGCGTGGCCTCCACTCCTGGACGTTTCCTGTTCTTTTTCTTTGTCACCTTTATCCTTATTTGGTTGGGATCCGATCGCTTGGACTCTTCCACCGCTTTCTGTACTACGTTATATCGGTTACAAGGAGCCACTTATACATTTTTTTATTTAAATTTCTTTATTTAAAATAAAAATATTACATACATACATTTTACATTGAATATTTAATTTTTTTATACATGTTTAACTATCCTCAGTAAAGTAATACTTGTGTTTGGGGACAGGAGTATGATACATAAGAGCATGATTGAATAAGTATGTATAAGTTAATAATGGAACAGTGTAGAGAAATACAACCATCATAAGATAAATATTAGTGATTCAAGTATACTAATTATTTCGGAGTAACGTTATTTTTTATAATTCTAACTATTTTTTGTTTTAATTATGTATATTCCATTTGTTTTATGTTTTTCTTGAATTTTGTATAATGTTCTTCAGTTATAATATTCGTTGGTAAGTTATTGAAATATTTGACACCTAGATAGATATAAATGATGTTGTGTGGCTGTTTTGTTATATTTAGGAATGTTTAAGCATCCTACTATTTGCGCTTTTTGGCTATGACTATGAGTATTATGAGTTTGTGGTATATTTATATTTTGTTGAGTGAATGTTTCTTTATGTATTTGTAAAATTGAGGTGTTTTTGTATAATCTGTCTAATGTTGGTACATTAATTTCTTTAAAAAGTAAATCTGTAGAGAAGGTTCCATGTTTTTTTTAATATTACTTAGATAATTAATTTTTTGATTGTTTTAAGAGTCTGTAAGTTACTTTTATAAGAGCCCCCCCAACCTATTATTCCGTATTGTAATACAGATTGTACAAAAGCATAACATAGATTTATCTTCTAAATATAAATATTTCAAGCTCATTGCTGGATGAGCGTGAAATTTTTTTGGTTAAAATAGTAGATAATCCCTCCTATGAGACCGTCCATAAGCCACATGGTTCCATTTTGAACACTTTTGAATCCCTGCCTCCCTCCATGGAGCTTTATCGTGGATTTTGCTTTGACCCTCCTACCCCCTTTGAGTGGAACGTAGTTTCATGTTGTCTATTTATTAATATATGACAAACGATTATAATCCTTGTGCACTTACGTAGAAAATATCGTAGATAAATTCTTGGTAATGCATTCATGCGTCGCGCGGCCGGCCGTATGTTTCAAGGAAATCCTGATTATATCGTCTCTTATAATTCGGGGCATGCGAGTGGATATAATAGTGGTCATAAAACTGTTTAAATGTTAAGAATATTATAAACAAAACAATAGAATTTATAAGAAAATGTTATTCAAATCAATTAGCGCACACGAAGTGGAGAGGATATGTGATTGCTTTCAGGAATTAGTCCAAATTTCCAAAATTTATGATGACAACGCAATGAAGGCTTATCATGAAGATACATGTCTGAAAATAAATTGAAATTTAGATTTTATTTCTATGTTCGTGTAAGAACGTGTATTTTGAGAATAATAATAATAAAATAAAAATATCAGCGGAACTTTCGGAATTTGGGTTCATTTCATTTGGAAGGGAATCGACACAATATGGACTCTCAGAGCTCTAAAATGGAGACTAAGGGAAAATAAACCGGATCGTTGGACGACCTAAAAAGAGATGGGTCGACGGTGTAGCCGCTGTGGGGAAAAAGAAATGGCTACAAGCAGCCAACAACGGAAAAGGATAGAAGAGTATAGAAGAGATGTATATCCAGCAGATGAAGGCTAAATAAGAAGAAGTTGACCTTTTAGAATACACATACTGGCAATAATCACAATATCATCCACAAATTTCGGGTGTATTATTCGAAAGTTGAAATGTTTGAATATATCTTTTAGTGGATTCCTTACCAATTTACATTTTATTCAAGTACACCTTTTTTAAAACGTGATATCATGGTCTAAGGCATATTTTGTCATTCTTACAATACGAGGTGTGAACTGAATTGGGATTATATACACGTTCGAGTAATAAATTCCTCTCATGAACAAAATTGTGCGCCATTTTTTTGAGGCGTGAAGAAAACACGGGAAAACGAGGAGGATTGAATTGTTTTGACATAACAGTACAAAACATTGTCAATACGATGTACATACATGTATTCAAACCAACAATAGAATACTGATTTTTCAAATGTCACACAACGATTCTGTAGCTGAAAAGACATTCTGAATGTTTTCCAGTTTTTTTATGTTATCTTTTGGCGCATTGAGGGTACATTTTTATTGTAATGGAAGAAAAAAATAGCGGGAAGTAGCTTATAGTGAAAGTGCGAGACCTGGAAATGCACTTGAAATTAATATCTCAGTAATATATAAAAATATAATAATTTCTTTCGAATTCACAGTTAAAAATGAAATTACACGGCTGGAGGACGCGTGGACACAGCCACCATCGCTTTTTCCAGCCCTTCAAAAATATACTATACTAAACAGTCTAAGAGCAGGGCTTAGCTAAGATGCGAACCATTAATTTGAGCCTTCGTTCACGGATTAGTAATGTAGATTCCACGACCTTCTTTATTTTTCACGACATTTAATCCCAAGTCAATCGCAGAAATACTGCGGATGTTATATTTCTTCATAAACTAGCTACGTCTAAGATTGACAGCCCAGCATTGCTGCAGCGCATCTCCCTGAGAGTACCCGGAAGATCCACTAGATCGGTCGAGACCTTGAGCCTTTCTATTCACCTCAGTCATATATTTTTTTCTCTTTTTTAATCCATCTTCTTTCTTTTGTCCAGATTTCATATATATGATTTTTATGTTGTATCTTTCTTTAATTAATATTTCTTGTTTTGTCCAGACCTCGTACATTTTTAGCAAAATTTAAAATAAATTAAATTTTAATAAATATTATTATTAAGTTCTACGGGTTAAGTATTTTTATGTGTTACAGCTGTTTCGGCTTGTAAGGCCATTATCAAACAGTAATAATATTTATTAAAATTTAATTTATTTTAAATTTCGCTAAAAATAAATATGGAGTTCTACAAATTAAACACAAAAACCATAAATAAAAATAAATAAAATAAATAAAATAAAAAATAAAAAAAGACCTCGTATATGTATATGCAGATGTATTTATCAGATATCTTTATGCTATATATCTTTTGCACTTCTTTTTATTCCTATCTCTTCCCCTTTTTACTAAGTTGATCTGTCCTTTCCTATCCAATTCTGATTCCCCTTTTACCTTTAATTCTTTGACTTTCATAGTTTGTTCGTAATTTCAAAATTTCACTTTTTTTGTGTAACTGAAGTAATGTTTGCTATACGTTAATATTAGGTCCTTACATATGAAATTGGCGTTTTGCCGTACTGGCAAATTTGATCTCAAATATCTTCTCTTTGGTTAGGAATTCCAAATCCAAATTTGTACAGCTATTTACTCATGTATTTGTGTTTTTAAAATTATAATTAATTTGTTTTTTCCTCAATTGTTTTTTTCTTTGCGTCACTCAGTTTACAAAATGAAAAACTGGAAATATCGCGTTATTTACGAGTACGAGTTCCACCGTGGCACCAGTGCTGCAGAAACGGCTCGAAGGATTAATGATGTATATGGCGACGGTGCCACAAAAGAAAACACAGTGCGTTTTTGGTTCCAACGTTTTCGTTCTGGAAATTTCGAGCTGCAGAACAAGCGCCGTGGACGGCCGGAGACCAAAGTTGATAATGAAGAATTGAAGGCTATTGTGGAAGCGGATCCATCGCAAACCACATCCGAGTTAGTTGCAGGCTGCGGTGTTAGTGATAAAACTGTTTTAATCCACTTGAAGCAAATTGGTAAGGTGAAAAAGCTTGAAAGGTGGGTACCTCATGAATTGAGTGAAGCAAATCAACAAACGCGCGTTGACTGCTGCGTTGCATTACTCAACCGGCACAATAATGAAGGGATTTTAAATCGATTCATTACCTGTGATGAAAAGTGGATCCTGTACGATAATCGGAAGCGCTCATCGCAATGGCTGAACCCTGCCGAACCAGCCAAACCATGCCCAAAGCGAAAATTGACTCCAAAAAAGTTACTTGTGAGCGTTTGGTGGACTAGTGCTGGTGTCGTTCACTACAGCTTTCTTAAATCTGGCCAGACGATTACGGCAGATGTCTATTGTCAGCAACTGCAAACCATGATGGAAAAGCTAGCTGCTAAACAACCGAGGCTGGTTAATCGCTCTAGGCCACTGCTGCTTCATGAAGACGCTAGACCACACACTGCACAACAGACGGCTACCAAATTAGAGGAGCTTCAATTGGAATGTCTAAGACATCCACCGTACTCTCCGGAACTTGCCCCAACAGATTACCATTTTTTTCGAAATTTGGATAACTTCTTGCAAAGGAAAAAATTCAACTCCGATGGGGCAGTCCAAACCGCCTTCAAAGATTTTATTGATTCCCTTCCGAATGGTTTTTTTAGTAAAGGGATCGATGAACTACCTATGAGATGGCAAAAGTGCATAGATAGCAATGGTACATACTTTGATTAAAT
>JADDOH010013750.1:0-17983 GCA_016648135.1 Agrypnia vestita
AAAAAAAGCAAACTTTGATATCGCATATCTCCTAAGTTATTGATATTAGGTCATAATAGCTTGAACATTTTCGACTCATAATCAAGACAGGAATATAGTCCTGCGAGGTTATTAATGTTTTACAAATAACCCTGTATACAGATAAAAAAGAAAAAAAGCTAGAATCTTGCCAAAATGCTATGGAGAGAAGTATGTTGGGGAAAAAATTGAATTTAAATTCAGAAGTGGCAGAGCATTCCAGAATGGAGGGACATAAGTTTGATTCAAAATTGTTATATGGGTGCAGTAAAGGAAGAAGAATGGACATCTTGGAGAACTTAGAAATTAATAATCATAAAATAAATAATAGAAATATAATTAAAATCCAGACACCGCCCATAACCTCTCCACTCCTATCCATTCTAACCCCACCCCCGACCCCCACCACCATTACACCCACCCAATCCATATAAATACTTTCTCGAATTATTTTTAATTTAGTTGTAAACGTGTTGTTATTGACAATGGGAGAAATCCCGAAAATAATTATATTCAACTAACAATTCAAAATAAATATTAGGTCCTTACATATGAAATTCACGTTTTGCCGTACTGGCAAATTTGATCTCAAATATCTTCTCTTTGGTTAGGAATTCCAAATCCAAATTTATACAGCTATTTACTCATGTATTTGTGTTTTGAAAATTATAATTCATTTGTTTTTTCCTCAATTGTTTTTTTCTTTGCGTCACTCAGTTTACAAAATGAAAAACTTGAAATATCGCGTTATTTACGAGTACGAGTTCCACCGTAGCACCAGGCTGCAGAAACGGCTCGAAGGATTAATGATGTGTATGGTGACGGTGCCGCAAAAGAAAACACAGTGCGTTTTTGGTTCCAACGTTTTCGTTCTGGAAATTTCGACCTGCAGAACAAGCCCCGTGGACGGCCGGAAACCAAAGTTGATAATGAAGAATTGAAGGCTAGTGTGGAAGCGGATCCATCGCAAACCACATCCGAGTTAGCTGCAGGCTGCGGTGTTAGTGATAAAACTGTTTTAATCCACTTGAAGCAAAATTGGTAAGGTGAAAAAGCTTGAAAGGTGGGTACCTCACGAATTGAGTGAAGCAAATCAACAAACGCGCGTTGACTGCTGCGTTGCATTACTCAACCGGCACAATAATGAAGGGATTTTAATCGAATCATTACCTGTGATGAAAAGTGGATCCTGTACGATAATCGGAAGCGAATCATTACCTGTGATGAAAAATGGATCCTGTACGATAATCGGAAGCGCTCATCGCAATGGCTGAACCCTGCCGAACCAGCCAAACCATGCCCCAAGCGAAAATTGACTCCAAAAAAGTTACTTGTGAGCGTTTGGTGGATAGTGCTGGTGTCGTTCACTACAGCTTTCTTAAATCTGGCCAGACGATTACGGCAGATGTCTATTGTCAGCAACTGCAAACCATGATGGAAAAGCTAGCTGCTAAACAACCGAGGCTGGGTAATCGCTCTAGGCCACTGCTGCTTCATGATAACGCTAGACCACACACTGCACAACAGACGGCTACCAAATTAGAGGAGCTTCAATTGGAATGTCTAAGACATCCACCGTACTCTCAGGACCTTGCCCCAACAGATTACCATTTTTTTCGAAATTTGGATAACCTCTTGCAAAGGAAAAATTCAACTCCGATGGGGCAGTCCAAACCGCCTTCAAAGATTTTATTGATTTCCGTCCGAATGGTTTTTTTAGTAAAGGGATCGATGAACTACCTATGAGATGGCAAAAGTGCATAGATAGCAATGGTACATACTTTGATTAAATAAATATATTATAATAAAAAAAATCGGCTTTATGTTCCTCCCCTACTAAACGTCAATTTCATATGTAAGGACCTAATATATAGTGGAATAAAACAGTTTTGTGTTTACCCTCATTTTTTGAAATATCATAGATTTTTGCGTTCTCCACCAATCAAACAAACCGTTTTCGAAAAAATCTGTTATTTAAACGAACGATTACCCTAAACTAATTTGATACGACCGGCCTTTAGTGTATTTGCAGTAACTAAGTCATTATTATATTTATTAGGTTTGAAAAAGATCTTATATTTCTTTTCTCAGCCATGAGAGTATACCCTATCTGAAATCTTGAAATCTATAACCTACGCGAGTACGTCCATTCATAAATCTACGTGGAAATGTTACAAAATAATTAATTAATTATCAAATAAAATAGTTATTATTTCCAAGGCAGAGTACCGCCTGCGGGCTTGTGGAGCAATCGTGACAGCGAATGAGTAATTAAAATCCACAGTAAAAACACTAAATATAACAATAATAATTATCACCGCACATCAACAATTTAAAATTACGAAACACAAAAAAGTGTACCATCTCGATGTTATAATGCATTAAATCGCTGCAACTTTATTGCAACACGCTTTAAGACGGTTTCAGCATCTGTTCATTTTTAATTACGTATATATATATATATTATGCAGCAGGTGCCGGTTATTGTGATCACATTGGTTCTCTGCGATTACAATTCCAATACCATGCGATTTTACTATCCGACAATTATGATACACGCGAATTTAATCTCTAAGGATCATCTATATTAATTTTAATTAATTAAAAAATTTTGACTAACCACGTGGATTTACGTCTACCGGTTTCGTAACCACTGTATCTTCGTCAGGACGGACCATGCGTCCGTACAAAGTTTTTAATTAATTAAAATTAATAATTATTTCCAACCACAAATTTAACGCTGTAAACATCGAAAATATACTATTTTATTGTTCATACATAAAACAAATTTAATATCAAACACATTTTATAATCTGTTTAATTTAAAATAGTTAATTTTTAATACAATAGTGTTAACTCACAGATTCAAATTAATTATAGTTTTAAAATAGCAACCCAATCTGATAAAAAAAAAACGTCTAGCGACACCGAAGTCTGGATAAAATAATGCGGTGCATCAAACCAAAGTCAGGTCAATACTAATCATACAATTTCGAAGGAAAGAAAGCGACAGTTCTTCTTCAGGAAAATACTGGCTAGGAATTACAGGACGAGTTTATTCTCATCAATTTGCCCTATCTTAACAATCGTTTCTTGATCGCTCTTATGTAAAATTGCACACTTCGTCAATTTTGACGAGAATGTTTGACAGTTGTCTTGACATTTCTCATACAAACATTACGCCTGTATAAATAAGTACATTCGACCAACCTATTTTGTGTTGATATATAGTAACAATCTAGTTATTCTAATAATAGGAGGAGGGGGGGGGGGATTTAGATAGCAAAACTGACACCTGGTGATATTATTAGTTCAATCCAAAACGTACTTAGTTACATTCGGATTGTTATCCCAACACTTAGTAGACGAAAATAATAATAAAAAATAAACGATACGTCGGCGTTTGTTTCTTTCAGTTTCTGCATGAGAGAGAGGGAGACAACGCGACAATGCGACGCGAGACATGACGGTTATCCGTCGAACGTCAAAATATATATACGAGTCCAATGTGACAATTGTGCCACAATTTTACATCAGGCCGCTGCGGGGGAAGAAATTAATAAGGGCATGTGAGATAATCTTTTTCTATAAGCTTTAAATACAGCATTGGTACCTACTTATTTCATGTAATTTTAGTGGAAACATGAGAATTGTGAGGTTACTTTTGCGATAATCTGTTTGAAGCTCAGTCAGACCTGACCGCCTGGATAAGAAGGCACCGGAGAAATCACTTTTCTAAAGGCATTGCAGACATCGGACACCGCAAATAAAGGTATTTAATTTGAGAGAGATTTGTGAAAATATTCAAATCTCGTTATTTGAGTACGACGAACACCAAACACCGAGGTATACCTACACCTACGTCTCGTTTATTTTTTTTTTATTCTCATCTATTAAGTGTTGGGATAACAATCTTAAGATCCCAAAATCGCTATTTTCGGAATACGGCCGATTACATACTTGATTACAATAACCGTCAATGTTATGAAGTCATTTTCGCGCGTGATTTATAACGCGAATATCGAGATTCGCGTAGAAATTGTGATTTTATCGTAATTTTCGCCATTAGAGCAAAATTTGCACCCTCGTACCGGTCTGTGCCAGCCGTCTGCGTCTGTCAGGGGTGATAGCGAAATAATGTCGGTATAACGCGGACGAAAGAACAGGAATATCTAAGGGTGCGGATCATTCGCTGTAAAAATATGTATCTTATTTAGGCACATACAATCGAGTACAAAAATAAAATTTCACATTTCAACAAAATGTTACTTACGTTTGCACGAGGTGCAACCCGTCAAAAATGACGGAACATTGGTTCGCGTCTTTGCTAAGCCCTTGTATACATTTATAGCACATTTTTGGCGCTCCACAGAGAGGCGGCCTTGGAAACATGCGTGAAGCGGTTGGTTCGGGTTATATTTGATATAACCACCTACGGAGATTTTTATTCTACCGGTTTCGAGACGTACCCGTCTCTTTGTCAGCACAGCGAAGAGAGATATATGTACACAATTATACTCTTTCTCAAAAAGTATTGTTCTAATACACAAAGTCTTCTTTGTTCGAACGAGTTCCGAGAACCTTGCAATATCTTTGATTGTTTAAATAAATTATGTTTACAAAGATAAAATATTATTTCCCTTCATTATTAACAGGTTATTTTCACAATAGTAGTTAATGTAGTGATTACAACGAGAACCGGTTGTAAGATAAATAATTGACAATAAACGGAGTTTGGAAATACTACCAATTACATTAAATACGTGCTTATCGAAAAATGCACAAAAAATATTTCTCAAAAAAAAATAAAAAAATATTTCTCAAGAAAAAATAAATTAATATATATAAAATAATATATAGACAGCATCAGCAAATCTTATACTCTGTGCATTGCATGGATGTTTTGGACAAATGCATGTTGCAGGATCGAGCCGAAGACACTTGTAATTGGGATATCGGTTGCATTTGAAATAATAAATGTAGACCTCTTTCCATTCAAGAAAGACAATCGAATTAGTATGTGTAAGCCTTGCGTACGAGGCACATTGTTTGGTTATGTTGGTATTTATATTCGCAAACACCAACACAACTTAACAATGTGTATCGTACGCACAGCGTACACTTCGATTGTATTTCTTAAAATGAAAGATGTATACTGTAATATGTATTTGATGTGTACCTATAGTTTTATGTTTGTCTCATTTAAAAATAATAATAAGAGATACAGCGGTATTGAAAACGGTCGACGTTAAAATAATCAATGTGGTTTATATACAGTTTATTGTTTTTTTAAATATAAATAATTATGTTCAACCGCAATGTAACAGATAACCCAAACATTACAAAATTTAAGATTCCGATACAAAGCACAGCCATCGCCCAATATTTGATAAATGTCTCAGTCCAAAAAAATGATAAATGGCTCAGTATCATAAGGAAGAATTTTTTAGTGCTTCTATATCAGAGAGGCTTGAAAGCGAAATTTTTTTCTTTTATTTGTCAATACAACCTTGTTTCTATTTAAATTTTTAAATTAGGTATATCTGGTTTCTAATTATAGTCATATTTTTTCATACTATTTATACTATTTTTCTTTAAAACGCAGAAAATACATTAAAATGTGAAGCGGTTCCTCTAGAACAGGCCTAGCCTAAGTGAGAAATTGCCATAATTTCTTCCTGTAAATAATTTATGTGAACATTGACACATTAAAAAAATAATAATAATAAAAAATAAAAAAATATATTTATATATTTTTTCAAACAACAAAACTTCGATCATAAAACCGGACCATCTAGTGCAGGCAGTCACTTGTATCGGTTGCAATGTCATTCCCGGTGTAGCGTAATGTCGCACCGGGCTCGAAATGCGGTGCGACTGGTATGTATGAAAATATTGAGAAATTATTTCAATTTAATTGTAATACGGTAGGGCTATTCGCAAACCTTGATATCGCACCAACGCACGAGACCCACCCTGTACAAAGGCGGAGTGAATTCGACACGTGAGCAAATATATGAAATAACACTAAGCTTTTCGAACCTAGTCTTATAGGTTCGCGTTATCTTAGCAATTATATAACATTGTACACTTCGTCAATTATGACGTGACGACGTTTGAGAGATATCATGACATTACTCATTTAAATTTCAAGCGTACATAAATAAGTATATCCCGTCTATTTTGTCTTAGGATAGAATAACGATTTTATTAACCCTTGAATATGAGGAATCACTACATATTTACCGTCCAAAATAAAGACTACAAAATTGTTATAGCTAGACCGCATTCAAAATAATACGCGCAATAAATATGTGTGTTGTTACGATGCAAGTAATTAACACAAAATAAGTTTTTCTAGTAAGTAAGTAACCTTTTTTAAACTAAAAAATATATATTTATTAGGAATATCATATTGAGGCTTGTAATACGGGTTTGCCAGGTAACTTTCCCCTGCTTTCTTCTTACCGGACAAAGCTAGGGAATCTCTATGATAATGATCTTTTGATTGTGCTCGATCTATAGTTTTATTATACATATTTAAGGATGTTCGTATCCGTAAGAAAGTAGGTACCTACATAATAAGTAACACAAAAACCATCTACAAATTGTCAAGTACTCAGGAGAGGAATTTTTTTTCTAGATTTGAGGAATGACAGCTAACGAAAAGTAATAATCAAACCACATTTTAACAGACATTTAACAGAGACAACAGACAGAATAAAAAATGAAATTTTCTGTTTTAAATCAATATCAATATATATTTATATATATATAAAGAAACCCGTGTTATATATAAAAAGAAACTCTATCCGCCAAGTTTTCCCCGCAACCAGCCACAACCATACACTGGTGGTTATGGTGGTGGATAGCCCTTGGTGTCACATCGAAAATATGCGAGTTTGGTGGGGGTGGCTGTGTGTGGGTGGGAGTGGGTGACGAAAATGTGCTTTCTAGCACAATGTTTTGTTATGGGAAGGCCGCAAATGATTCAGATTTCTTTCAAAATAGGCGCGCCAACTGTGTCGGTGAGTATAGAAGATATCGGAAAAACCTGCTCTAGAAAGTTCTGGAAGGAGAAGGTTCTAGAAAATTCCCGAAAGTTCTAAACTGAGTGGCGGAATGTGTCGGTGTGTCTAGAAGGTTCCTGTACATTCGATAAATTCGAAGGAGGATATTCTAGAAGGTTCGTGAAAGTGCTATGACGATCCAAACAGTGTACTAAAAATCTACGCGTGCGAAGCCGCGCGGGCACACCTAGTATACTAAATAAAAAGTTAAAGACACCACCTATTAATTTTTTAACTTGAGATTTTTTACTTTTTAATAATGAGAAATGTTTTAGATCGTTCCATTCCGTATTGTTCTGTAGAAACTTTTCTTTCTCACGGATGGAAACGTTTATCCCAATTATAATAATTTAGTTGTCTGTCCGTTCGTCCTTAACTTCTATATAGTTTTTTTTTTCCTTTTTTCTTATTTAAAGTATTTCTTTTCTTTTTTATATAAATAAATAAATACGTATTCCTTAGGAACCAACATGTCATTTTTGACGGGTTACAGCTAGTTCCTAATAAATCTATACACGTTTATGATTTATAACGTTGTCAAAACATGCTAGATGTAAGGTTTTGGGTCCGTAAAAACCTCAGTCGGGTCTATTCTCATTGGTTCCCATTATCTAAATTCTAAATAAATCAATCTCGATTGCTATTATAGACCATTGTAAACTACGTCAATTTTGACGTTATTACATTTGCACATTAACGACATAGACTGTCGGATGACAATCTAATTCATTAAATCAACCTTTTTTTCAAAAATTAATTGAATTTAATTATAACATAACGATAACAGGTGAACACGTAAAACAAAAAGAGTCTAAAACATGAATAGGATAGAGGCACGCGTCACCCCTAGATTATTTTGGCAAAAACAAATGTTTATCGACATTTTAAAAACTTATACAAATTAAATTAAAATAAAGTTTAACATAATGTACAGGAAAAACTTTGAACATAACTTTATCGTGATAATATACGTGTACCTGTATTATTAAAAATTTGGTTGCTCTACAATCTAGATCAGTGTTTCCCAAACTATGGGTGGCGACTCACCGGGGGGTTATAGATAACTAAGTGCATCCAGATATCAATGTAGTGTCTGCAATTTTCACTCATTTAACAGAGTTAAAAAATAACTTTAACGCCAACTTCGAAGAAGAGATAAAAAAAGTTCATGGCAACATACCGACTGAAATATCAACAAAAGCAAGTGAAGAGCTTATTGATGTATCAGAAGATACTGAAAGTCGCTGAAAAATATACCCACCTAATATCCGCTCGCGATCCACTGGTGGGTCGCGAGTGGATATTAGGTGGGTCGCAGTCACAACACCGCACAACACGTCTCGCCGGGTCGTGTCGTATTTATTATAGACAAGTAGTGTCTGCAATTTTCAATCATTTAACAGAGTTAAAAAATAACTTCAATAAGAAGAGATGAAAAAGTTCAACAGGATAAACTGGATTTAAAATCCATTTAAAGAAAACATACCGATTAAGCAAGTGAAGAGCTTATTGATTCATAAGATACGTCGCTGAAAAATACTTTTAATCGTAAGCAATTAGCAAAATTCTGGCTTTCGGTAGCTGACACTTATCCCTGCTTGTTTGCCGAAGCGATGAAAGTCCTCGTCCTCTTCACTACCTCATGTGAAGTGGAATTTTCTGCCATGGTTTCTGTTAAGACTAAATACAGAAATAAATTGGACGTATCGAATTCACTGCGATTAAAAGTGACAAAAATTGAAGTCAACGCTAATGCTGGTTATGAAAAAAAAGGCAACAAATTCATCCCTCCCATTAAACTATCACATATTAACATTTTTCGTAACGAAACATCTCGATTATTTTTTTTTTCTTAATTAAACAGTCTTTCGTATGGTTACAATATGAATTGGGAAAATGTGAGGCAGGAGAGGTGGGTCCCATAATTTTATTTTTCAGTGGGTCCCGGTCCTGTCAAGTTTGGGAACCACTGATCTAGATTATAAAATGTTCGAAGGGAAATTGTAACACGCGATGCGAAAGTGTATTAGAACAGCGGGGATACGTTGTATTCCCCGAACAATAATGACTAATTTGAATAATTCTTGCCAATTTTGGAAAAAACGGCTTATCTACTCGAACAACGAAAACCACTTAATTAATCATCCACGTATAATAGTCGGGCATTTAATTTTGAAAATAAAGCGTAGACGTAAATACGTAGAGGGCATATCCGCGGCGGTATAAGCTGCTGTAGTACTAGCGGAGGGTTTTGCCTCAGCCGTTGGCTCTGTCTGGTCCATTCTGCCGCGGTGATTGGGATTCGTATATTGTGCCTACTTTATTTTTTATTATTTTATTTTGGTAGACATACAGTACAATGTAATAAAAAATGTATATAATATCGAAAAAAAAATCATTTACTATGGCCAGTGAAGTTTCCTCGAAGCTGGTAAAAAAAAATAAGAAAAAAATGATAAAGAATATGTGATGAAAGCTTAATTATGATAATTCATAAAAAGGGAAGGTTGGGAAGAGGAAGGAAATGGGATTCAATTACTTATTTGCCAAATGCTTTGGCGCTTTCTTATTTCTTCCTGTTCAAACTTACGTTTCTGGAGCCGAAGTTGACTGAGCGCGCCAATTCGAGTCGCGGGCTCGGCTGACGCAATCTACAGTAATCTTACATCTGTCCTTAATCCATTGACACCATTAACTTCCACCTGCGAGTTATAAATTTTGAGATTTAGCGTTTAGAACCTAACTTTATTTCATGACATGTTTCAACGTGCACCTCATAACCACCCCGCGTATGCGTGTATGTATATTTATATCTATGTTATGTATTTTTTGTTTCTTTTTACTGGGTAGACGGATACATAAAGTATTCACGTCAACAAATCTATTTTTAAAACATTACTACACCTCAACTAGTAGAGTGTTGGTAGTATCGTGGACAAGTACATATCTCTAACATTTATTCTCAATCCATCGACCCTAAAAACTTCCGCCTACGTGGTTTACTTTCCGAGATATAAACATTTAAAGTCCGACTAATTTTTCAACACGTACCTGTATTTCGAACCGTCTTTAAAGACGTAGGTATTTCTTTAAAAACAAAAACAATTTGCGAAACGTTATTACACCCACATACCACCAAAATATACAGACATGAGATAATTTATTGGTACTCGACCTGGTGCCATGGCTGGTTCCAATACGTTTGACTTGCTTAAAAAAATTATTATAAGCTGGTAAATTTTAAAACAATTATGAAAAGGTGAAACTAAAAACTGTTAAAACGTATAATGTTTTTACTTAAGAAACTCGTGGTTTGAAAAGAATTTTTTAAATTAAAAAAAACTTTTACCGTAAAAAATACGTTTTGTTTACTAGGGAATTTAAATATGCAAGAATAAATACTTTAACTGTGGTTTAAATGTGTCTTAAAACATGCACGAGGGGGAACATTCTTCCGCTGAGACCCGACCCTCTTTCCTTATGAACAGGTTTACTTCATCTCTGTAAATTTTTTAACGCTTATGTTAGCTTCACCTGTTTGTCTGGATGGAATCTTATAATCGATATTTCATCCGCTTCCTAATGTCCAATCAAGCTGAAATTTTGCACACAGACGTATTTTCGATGACAATGTGTACATCATTTCACTAATTAATCAATTAATCCATCGTAATTAATAAATCAATTAGTTTCAAAATATGGCGCTAGATTCCTACCAAAGTGATAACTAAAAAGGAGAAAATCATATCACATTAAAAAAAATAATTAAAAAAAACACGCTCATATTTATATGTACTGGCGTGGGACGTTTTCCCTCCATCGAAAAGGGAATTGTGTTATCTATATCAATATCGTAAGCGCCCACCTTTTATTTGAAGAGGCAAAAAATTTTTGGTCGGAAATTTATTTTTTACCATTTAGCACATTTCAATATAAGCGCGGTTTAAAAAAAAAAATTTTTCATGTACCTATTTAAATATAATGGATACTTTGTTTTATCCCCCGGCTAATAGAGTGTGGGTGGTATCAAGGACGGGCGTATGTCGCAAAAGAATTGAGCGATTTGGATCGCCAGCGTGAGGTAAATAGATGGGCGTAGCGGGTGCGGCCGGCTGTCGGTGAGCGTCACGCCGTGTCGGGGACCCGTGTTGACACGGGCGGAACACGGCCCATTATTCCAGTAAGGGGGCAATTAATATAGTAAATACGGGACGTCTTCCAGGAAATCGTTCAATATTTCGGACAATGTCTACAACTTGGACACACCATCGATTATTATATGGACATTCGATACTGGAGATACTTTACGAAAATTGCTCCAAAGCTATTTTTATAAAATCGTTAAAAATATATTTAACGATAATATGACCGATATCGTTTTTACTCGTAGCATCTGCGGTTTGTTGTGTGCCGGAAAAACTTTGGAACGATTTTTAACCCTTTTCCCGCGATCCAATCGAGTTGAAATTTTGCAGGCAGACTCGTGACGACGATAAAAATTATCTAACAAATTTTCGTTTAATTTTTTTTAATAACTATAGTATAATTTTGAATTTTTCGAAATTTTAATGTTTTTTTTCAGATTGGAATCAATACAAATGAGTAATGACCCCGACTCGTGCAGTAGGCACGAAACCTGATTCAATGAGAAAGGGAGTATAATAAAAACTTGTTTTTTATGTTTTTTTTTTGTTTACATTAATCTCTCTATGACTATCAAAAAATTAAAAATGAAGGTCTAAGAACTATACATGGTGGAGCAGAGCTAGCCAATACATGAAATCTGAAATTTTGAATAAGTCTCTGATTTGTTTTGTATTAATTTTAAAATAATATGTATATTCACTTAATTTATTTAAGAAAAAATTATCAGTTATGTAAAAAGAGTTGATAAAAATACAGAAAGAAAATATTTCAACAAACTGTCTTTTTTAAAACATAAATTGTAAGTTAACAAACTAACAGATTTTGCAATAATTTTAATGAGTTTAGGACGATCGTTTACTTTGAAATATTATTGAAAAAAATACATCTCACGGCCATACAGTCATAAAGGCCCACAAAGTGGAGCAACTTTCTTCATTTTTAAAACATCGTAGGTTATGTAATTTTAAAATTGATCAAATAATTTATTTTGTATCATTTTGACAAGATATCAGTATTTAAAATATATGAAACGTGGTGTATAAATTTTAAAATGATATATTTCCAAACAAAAATGTGATAAAATACGCAAGAGAATAAATATATGCTCACTTTGCCGGACGATGTCGATACGCCTTAATGCGTAAATAAGTACAAGTTATCCATTTTGTCTTAGCATATCATAACGACGTTGCTATAATCCTGAGATTAGGAGAGATTTTAGTTTATTGATAAACTATTAAATTAACAAAGTATTCAAAGAATTCATAGTGAGACATGTTTCGTATTCAATTTCACATGTGTAAGTAAATTTATATACATATTAATACGTATCGCGTTAGAGAGCCGCAGAAGTGATGTATTTTTATATTCTGTATGGACACGATCTGCTCCCAGATGGCCCCACAAGACGTTTAAAATAATGCAATACGTTTGTGGTCGATGACATTTAAATCATACGAAGCACATCGTAATATTTCATTCTAAATAATACGTGTATGACGGTATATATAAAATCAAGGCGATGCAGTGTATGAAAATATTTATATGCATGTAGAAAAAGTCTGATTCAAATTTCCAACTAACCATCATTTCAAATTTATTCAATCTTGATTTTTATTTGACTTGATTGATTTGATTAAAGCGAATGATTTTTATTTGTGTTAAATAAAACGGATATATTATACGAACCGTATATTTCACTGGACTTTTCTGCGAAGTCTCTTAAAGGTGGAATCAAAATCGTATATTTATACAATTCGTCTTCTGGTTTGAGTTTTCCGGGGTATTTCACCGCGTTTATACAAAATTTTTGGCCGAAGTTTCGGATCCGTCATCCTCAGTGATATGACATCAACCCTGATGATTGTCATCATGATAGGCACATAAGACGAAGACCACCAGACCACACGGTAAAGCAAGCGACGTCTGCGGAGCTTCATCAACGGTCATCCAGAGGACGACCAAAGAACTCCTGGATGACTCAATGCTCCGAAATCTCGCATAGAAACGGCCTGGATGAAAGCGACACCCACATTCGAGGAAAATGCAATCCGAGAAGAGAGCCGACCCTATCAACCTACCTAAGTAATGAGTTGGGACGGTGCCAAGAAGGTGGACCAAGAAAGGTGGTAAATACCCCAGAAAACCTAAGAAGATTTTTATGAAATTCGTGTATACATTGTTACATTAATGACCAGTTTATAACCTGTGTGTTAATAAATAAATAATATAAAGAAATTAAAAATGAACATTCATTACAGGGTTAAAATTAAAATATATTGTAACGAGGCTAAAAAGAATCACGCACTCGTGTCAAGCGACAGTTATTTGAAATGTTCACAATACTACCGAAGATTCCAGAACAACCTAGCGTAATCTAGAGCTTTCGAGAGACGTCTCCAAAGTTCCAGGAACATCTGGAAATAACGAGAACTTGTCACAAAACACTATAAAAGTCTCGAAGGTTCGAAAAATTCAACGTTATCGGTATAAATAAATGGATCTAGGCCGCGGAAGGCCATTGTTATTTTGACGTTTCCAACGACGTGGCCCTAGCGGCGAATCACGAAGCGAAAACAGTGTTATCATCAGGCGTGTGAACTAAGCGACAGTTAATTAAGTGAAATACTTACCCGTGTTCGATATTTGAGAGAATATTCTGGAAAAAGTTCTTACGTAGCGAAATGAACCGGAGCGAATAGTAATACGTGCTGAAATTGGACGGATTGTTCTAGTGAATAGTGAATAAAGTGCTAAAGCGATTATAAAGTGTCTATTTACGAGTGATAAATTTGCGAAACAGTTTAATTTAAATAATAGCGTTAAGTTAAATAGTGATAAGAGACTTTGTACGATTGTTTAGTTAATTAATCAGTAATTAATAAATCCTGTATTAAATTCCAGCGTTTTCATTAACTTTGACATTTTCGACTCAACGATAAGAAACATAAAACAAACAATATCTACACATTCCCTTCTACACAACTCCCTTCTATTCCTGTCCCACATTCCCCTCCACCCTCTCCACTCGCTGTTAAATTAAATTAAATTAAGTTAAATTAAATTACTATATTCAGTGGAAAATTTGTAATTGGCATAATTTTATAAACCATTATTATATATTTGTTAAGATGTTGATCTGCTGTTAATTTTCCCCAAAATAAAATAAATAAATAAACTTCTCCCGCAGCCACGACACGTGATAATATTTTATACTGACAAATATGAACACTCCGCATACAACGTTCGCATTTAGAAGTCATTAAATATGACATAAATTTGTCAGTACAACTATTTAAATATATATAGGTCCGAATTGCGAAACCGCCGATAGCTGAGCCGACATACCTCACTCCATAAAGTGCCGGTCCAAGCCAAGATTCGATTCATAAACTGGACTCGTAACGAAGGTAGGACTAATTTCATTACCTCAAATAATGCGAAGCCGATCGGCGACTGGTTTCGCAATTAGTCACGGTCTGTCGCTCCGTGAATCCTGCGTAGATGGCCAAATAAAAAGAGTGCGTTCGTAAGGAATGCAGCTTTGATGGCCGTTTTAACAGCTGCATGTCGAATAAAAATCACATATATTTTAATAGGTTGCCATATTAGAAATTTTAACATAGATTATACTGACAATTTTTTATATGTAGGTGTATTCTGAGAAAACATTTATTGGAGTTTGTCCCCAGAGTTGTTATCCTGGCAATTTGATGTGTTTATCTATAATTTAAATTATTAAATTTTACAGTTTTAAGGTTATTAAGTAGATATGTATGTCCTCATGCAATTTTTTTCTTGTTTTTATTATGTTTGTAATTGATATTTTTCGCTTTCGCTTTAGATGTACCTAAAATATTAATATAAATAAAAAGTATTTTGCTACGCGAGTTTCGAGAGTATCAGAATCTCTCATCGACAATTAATGTGACTCAATTCAAATATAGATTTCTTTAAACATAGATAAGATGAAAATTAAAATCATTAATTAATAAGGTGCTAATAAAATGAGGCAATAATAAAAACAACATTATTACTTTCACTAATTCTTTACCTCTTCTCTCAAAAGTCCCGTTACAATCACCTTAACACGATAACTCCGGCTCATTTTTACTTTTTAATTGTATTCACTATGCTAATATCAGATTTATGTGATGTATCCCAAATCCTGGATACAAACAAGACTAAGCTAGTCCCGGTGTTAACTGCCCGATGGCTAATGGAAGAGAGAGAGAGCGAGAGCTCGCGCTTTGGCTTCGAAACATGTTGAATTTATTTCAATAAAAAAGTGGTGTTCACAAAGTTATTTTATATAAATTATAATTATGTCACCAGAAAATAATTTTGCTATATTTGAAGAAGAAGGATAATTAATTAATTAAGATTCCTTCCTCCCTGGGTTTCAATCCGTGGGATTTGTTTGCAGCAAAGCACATCTCCTTCTCCATTCTGCTCGGTCTCCGGCGATCCTCTTCAGCTCTGTGTAGGAGGCACAATTCATATCTTGGCGCACTTGCTCAAGATATTCACGGCGAGGGCGCCCTCTGGCAATCTTTCCCTCTACCATTCCCTCCAGTGTAGTTTTGAGCACATTTTCATGGCGTAAAATATACCCCATCCATTTCGCACGCCTATTCGAGATGGTATTCATCATGTGCCTGGTTTCATCGATCCTACTGAGAACCTCTTCATTCGTAATATGGTCTCTCCATGAAATTCCTAGGGCACGTCTGTAATCGTTTTTTTCTGTGTTTTTCTAATTAAGATAAATTATAGAAATTATTTAAAATATAGTGGTAGGTATCTATGTAAGCTATTTATGTTCATGAGAAAAAACTACAGATATCTGTAGCACGGTTCATTCAAATAAACGAAAGGTTTTCAGATTTGGAACATATATGTATAGAACATTAAAAAATTTGATAATGTGTGGAATTCTTTCATGAATTTGATGAACGTTGCATTGAGTAGAGTGATCACATAAGCCAGCACATACAAGTCGTAAGCCAAATTTATCGCGAAAACTGTGTTAGAAAATCATAATATTTTTCTGCGTTAGCCTTTGAGATGTATACTGAAAGTATCCTATGTGGATAGCTATGAATGTTGAAGTCTGTTTAACACTGCGTTGCTGTGACAAAGTTTTGATTACAGTTTCAGTTAGTTCACACGTGCTATTTCACATTTTCATTTACACGACAGTGTATTCGTATAAAAAAAACAAAACAATTGTTTACAGAGTACTATCTCCTTCCGTGTCGAGACGAGACAATACATTAGCGTCTGAGCCGAGAAAATTCGAACAAAATAAACGCTGGAAGTCGAACCAATTAGCTGAACGCGAGACAAAGTGCTCGAAAATAGTTTACCGGTCGAGGACCGGGACTGCTGGAATAAATGGTACAAGGTACATGTTGGATAGTCAAATGATACCAGAACATTTGAGAGGTACAAAATAAGCAAAGGCAGCAATACCCAAAAGATACATTTTTTTATTTATTTTTTTATTTAAGTTTATACATATTTTTATTATTACAGATCGTGCTAAGCCTTATACAGCTAGTCGGCACTTTTCTTTTTCATTTTCTTGCATAAGTACATAGCATACATATTTAGTTATAGTTACAATTTATAAAGGATAAAATATATATAGAGAATAATGATATTATATGAACATAACAAGACTTTAAAATAAACTTAGTGGTGAGACTAGGTATCAGATAATACATAATAAAAAAAAACATAAACATCAATATGAATCACTGGGATCAAGATGCATAAAAAAAATCATGGAACAGCTCAAAGTAGAAATGAAAAGGCCTTGAGGCCAACAGTATGAGGCATGTGACTTGTCTAGATTTCCAGAGTCAAGTTATTTAATAGGAATTTCCTTATTTCCATTCGTCTTCTTGTAGATTGGGTGTTATTCTTGACATGCTCCGGTATTTTATTGAAGAGTCGTGGTACTGTGTTGTATGTTGTTCTTGCTCCGTAGAAGTTGTTGATTTTTTCACATTGAGTTACCTGATTGTGATTAGCCTAGTTCTACGGCTATGATTTACTAGTTCCTTTTCCTCTTCATAGTGCTTCATGATTATTTTGTAATGTTATTTTTGTTTAAAAGGCATTTGAATGCATTCATCGAGGATTACTAATACAGAATGTACTGAATTCGAGATTTTATAGGAAATATAGCTCTATCCCTTCCAAAATCATGTTTCCAGATCACTATTTAAAGCCAAGGCAGGGATAACCACATCAAGCAATCAATCCTTAGTCTCGTGACAAAATGGCCGCTCCATACTAGAGTGAGAATTGATGTCGATTTTAAACTGAAAAATAAGTGCAAAGACAGCAATATCCAATTATGTAAACAGCAAAAGTAGCAATGTCTACTTCTGGTAGCAAACATGGCAATATGTTTAAAAGTTAAATATTTATTTATACACGTACATAAAAGGAAAATGAGGCGGCAATTAATTTTAAAAACTTATTTTCAATAATTTGGTTTCGTAGATTACAGATAGATTACAGATAAATTTTCTTGAGCCGTTACAGTTTGTTATTTTCGCATTTATGTCAGAAACGTTTTTATTGCTATATTTGTTTTATATCTCTCATGTATAATATTAGTAATAATATACAAAGATATTACTATTGTGTATTCCTTATCACAGAGAAATCTAACAATCCAAAGAATAGCGAACGCGATTTTTTCTATGCCGATAGAAGGCGTCGTAGGATAATGC
>JADDOH010013751.1:0-13517 GCA_016648135.1 Agrypnia vestita
CAAAACATGAGTATAAAAGTTAAAAATATAAAGTAAATAGCGGCAATGTGTATAGGCTTTTACCTAAAAGTATAACATAAAATTAAAAAGAACAAACATTAAACAATATAAGTTATAAGTAGCGAAATATGAAGTTTCAGGAATAGCACCAAATCATGAGTATAAAAATTAAAATTTATATGGACGATTACCTCGACGCAGTAGATTCAACTGAAGAGGCCTTAAAAATGTTCACCGAAGTGACTGAAATACTGCGTCGAGGGAAAATGCAGCTCTGCAACTGGGCCTCCAATGATCCTGCAGTATTAGAAAAAATTGAGCCCGCCTTAAGAGCGGTGGAACCGATGAGGATTATCGGGGCGGAGACAACGGCGGAAAAAGTGCTCGGGATTGCATGGGAGCCGGCCTCCGACAAATTTGTTTTTCAATTTGTGAACTTGCCAGAAATAGCGGAGGCTGGCCGCCCGACAAAGAGACAAATATTGAGCGCCGTAATGAAAATATTTGACCCCATCGGATTTTTGGCCTGCATACTAATAAGGTCAAAAATCCTATTACAGGATGTATGGCGCTCTAAAATTGGATGGGAAGAGAGGATACAACCCGAGCACGCCGATAAATGGTACGCGTGGTGCGAGCTAATAAGGAATGTGAAATGTGAAATCGCGCGCCCGTGCATATCCCGCCGCGATAGTGAAGTCGCGCTTCATGTGTTTTGCGACGCCTCAGAAAAAAGCGAGCTGCGCGGTGGCCTATTTTGTCGAGACAGGAGAGGGTGGCCATTCCGTAGCCTTCATCTCGGCAAAATGTAAGGTGGCACCGCTAAAACCGCTGTCAATACCGAGGCTAGAGCTGCAAGCGGCACTTATCGCCGCGCGACTGTCGGCGGCTGTGAAAAAAGAGTACCGCTGTAAAATAGCCCGTACGGTACTGTGGACCGATTCCACCACGGTGTTATGCTGGTTGCGGACCGACCCCCGGGCGTATTCGACTTTTGTCGCTAACCGGCTGGGAGAGATTGATGAACTGTGAATGGTACCCACCGCTTACCCAGGACCGTTTTATGAGCAAAAGCTCCCATATCGGTCCTTCTCATTCGTCTCCAGGTTGATATTTTTTTTAGCTACAATGCAAGACCGTGCTGCCCCGCACGGGTCGTATAAACCGGTGCGAGGCGGCACGGCCGCAAAAACAAAACCATTCACAGACCGACACCATTAGATACGTCTTTATTGCATAAAAATAAAATACATAAATAAATTCAAGAACAAAGAAAAGGTAAGGTAAAATAACAAAATAAGAAAAATAATACAAAATAATACGAAATAATACAAAATAATACAAAAATAATACAAGAACAAAGAAAAGGTAATAACAAAAGAAGAAAATAATACATAGTAGACGAATTTCGCGGTGGCGGCAGTGGATGGGTAAGGTCAAACAGACACCCCCTTAACAGGGAAAAAGACGATATAAAAGGAAAAAAAAAATACATTTGAATATCCGGGTAGGGAAGCACAGGACCGGCAGGTCTTCGTCCAATGCAGGAGCCCACACATTAAAACAACACCGGGGAATGACAGAGTCAAACCACCAATACACAAGAAAACTTATCGCACAGATCCCCTCAGGATTTCCCAACGGGACACCCACACCCGAATGAACCCTCGGAAGCATCCGAAGTTCCTTTCATTCCTCACTAGAACATCATTGGATGGACGTCCTGTCACGGTCATTCCAAACTCAGTTAATCCTGCTAACATATTCTCTCTCGCGTCATTCATGATCGTACATTCCCAAAGGATATGTTCCGCCGTTTGGGCCACCCGACCGCAAGCACACCACGGGTCAACGGAGAGTCCAAGATCGAAAAGCTTCGACCTGAACTCTCCGTGTCCCGATAGCATCTGAACAGTGTGGTGGTCCAGCGACGGAAAATATCCACTGCCCTTTTCCTTCACGGCCACCCTCGGAAAAAAGGAATGAGTCCATCTTACGGTGGTGGCCGTGTCCCATCTTTCTTGCCAAACTATACATGATATTTCTCTCAATCTCTGACCCAACACCTGGTGTCGCAACGTCTCCGAGAGCCTGATGGTTCTAACAAAGTAGTTTACCTCCAGGCCCCTCCTAACACTTCGCCTGGCGCTGAACTCCAGTACCTCCAAGTCAGCAGGGAGCACCCCCGCTAACACCGGTAGGGCCGCACTGGACACAGTCCGATATGCTCCCGTCAGAGCCAGCAGGGGTACTCTCTGCCCCCGATTTAGAGCTGCGGCTACCACGCCGGTCCTCAGCCTGTGAGCCCATACCTCAGCAGCGTATGTGACTTGGGCCACATATGTCGCCCTATATACGAGGCGCATCGCCGGTGACCGGATGCCCCAGTCAGCGACACTAAGTCTCTTCATGGAGGCAAAGAAATCTCTCGCTCTGTCAGCAGTGGCCTTAACATGTGTGAGAAAAGAACCCGATGGGTCGAACGTTACACCCAGCCATTTGACCTCTCTTGCAAATTTCACGTTCATACTCCCCATTTTGACCACCGGGTTCCTCGCCTGACTCAAACCACCCTTCATCATCATGGCCACTGTTTTGCCAGGCGCCAAAGCCAACTTATTTCTAGCACACCAGTCCACAATCAGCTCAATTGATCTCTTACTCCTTTCCTCAAGCACTAAGCGGCTTCGTCCGGATACGAGCAACAGAGCATCATCCGCATAGGCAACGATGTTGCACCCCTCAGGCAACGGTAGACGAAGAATGTCATCGAAAAGTATGTTCCACAGGGTCGGTCCAAGGACCGAACCCTGTGGGCAGCCCATATTAATATGTCTGGTACTCGAGACCCCCGCGTAGCTGATCGTAGCAGCTCGATCACCGAGGTAGCTCTTGACTAGGTCAAGAGGCGCGCGCATACTGCTTCCAACTAGCTGTAGAACAACATCGTCCGGACACTAGCCCTGAGATTGGCCCTTTGTTAAATGAATATGAAAAATGCGGCCTGTTTGGCCGCCGATGTTATTTCCAGCTACAAGTGTCGATACAAATATGTGTGGAATTTGTATATGTTATGAAAATATTTTAAAAATATGTTGATGCCTTGTAAGAAGCAGCGCTTGGCGCCCTTTTTTGTATGCAATATTGTCATGTGCATTATGTTGAATCTCTGATGAGAAAAATGTATTGGAATTTTATGAATTTTTATGAATAAAATGGAAATAAATAATTTTTTATTTGGCACCTATTGGTGCGTGGACAAAGGTTAGAAGTTTGAGCCGAAGGGATTCTTCCGCGATGTAACGCCCCAAAGTAAAGTATGTGTGTGGCACGCGGTACCCGCGATGTTCGCCAACACTAAATGGGCATGAGTGTGGCACGCAATATTCGCCAACACGGGAGACGAGTCTCGCTGCAGAGGGTCTCGTCTCTTTCTTTCCGCCGTTGAATCCGCCGACGGGCAAATAAATGTTTTTTGAATATGAGAGATTTTACAAACTTACCTGACCGGCTATAACTTCTAACGCCTAGTACTCAAATTCCGAGCCCCCGTCTGAGATGCGTATATGGGATACCCTCCACGGGGGCCCGAAGGCCTGCACCGGGCGCCATCGTGGAGATGGTCATCATGAAATAAATGAGTACTGGAAGACCGTGAGAAAAATTTGGTATTTTTCTCGATTTGGAAACGGTATGCGCCTGTTTTCGGGCCCACGTCGCGGTAAGCTCGCGCACACGGCTCGCCGTGGAGAATATTAAAAAGTCGAATTTTTAATCGACAATCAGAGCGGCTTATCGTGGACGAATTCCTACTTATGTAGTGTCATTGCATTCCTTTACTGAATGCCTGTCTGGAAAATATATTTTTATATATGTGGAATGATATAGGCGCGCCTGAGAGTGAAATAAAAAATTGGTTTTTGGCGCTTTTTTGAATGCCTATAACTCAGTAAATATTTACCTGAAATATTTGGAATTACTGTTAAAATGAGCGCTTGCATGCGCAAATTACATTTGTCATAGCAAAACTTGTAAAAATGCTGTTTTTGATTTTTTATGAATTTTTGAAAATTTGAGCCGTTTGTGGCGAATTTAATTTTAGTTTTTTGGGCCTTGTATGACCCAGCCCGTCCAAATAACTGTGTTATTATCATCTGCTAGGTCTGTTATTACAAAATAACACAGTATTAGTCTCTTGGGAGCTAAAATGCATTTTTTATGAATTAATTTGTATCTGTCATATGAAATCTGCCGCGCGGTGAAATTGTGCAACCGCGAATGACGTAGTTCACCGCTCGGCCGCTGGGAGCGCTGCGGCGCCTTCCCAGAATTACGCAATCTCATTGGTTTCTGTAACATGCTATGACGCAATCTTGTGAAATTTTGAATTTGGTATAAATAAAATGCATTTTTTGAGCGAGTACCACAGTTACGCCACTCGCGTTGGTACGAGAATCGCTATTTGGACAATCTTCTTGCTGCCTTTTATTTCTGACCCTGCTCTTCTACTTTGGACTCTGCTTTCTTGGATTTTTGTGACCACTGCTTTCTAACTTGGACTTCGCTTCGGATTTTTTCTTCGACTTTAATACGATAAAAGCACTACTTCGGCGTTTGACTTCTGGCATATCCACGGACTACGAGCTTCACAGCAAATTCTGGTGGCGATCTCTGCCCCACCAGCGAAGACTACTGAGCCGCATAAAAAAGGTGTTCCCATCCGGAACAGACGTGATGGTTAGTTAGTTAGTTAGTTAGTCTCCGTGTTTGATTTTGCCAAACATTTTGTAAAATCAACATTATTTGGGTTAAAGGGAAACAATCCACATACCCAAAAGCTATTCATAAGAGTATCTTCTTTAATGCTATAGTAAATAATTTCTTTTAGCACAGGAGCAAAGGTAAGTTTTGTCATTGATTGGTGTAGATACCCTTACCGATTTTCGCTAAGCGATTTTAAGGTCAAAAAACTGTTGCAATATTTACATCGGCTGGTTGCAAGATTTTCTTTAAATTTGGATAAAGAGCAATCAAATGTATTTTAAGCTCAGAGCAAAATTGACTTAGCTGGTATGTTTAATCGATTTTATGATCACCATAACTGTTAAATTATCTTTTGAAGAAAACTTTCCATGTCATACACATTTCTTGGTTCCTTTTCCACTAAAATTTTCCCAATGATGGACATATTTGGAAACTGGCCTCATCTCCATTGAAAATTCTAGAGGTATTCTCAATAACATCTTCTAAATTTACTTCTCTAATACAGGCCTTAATATCCTTGAACCAGCCCAATTAAATCTTTTATACTGATACAAGAGCCGGCATTAGTCATAACTTTGCTTCTTCTCTCTACTAATTTAACATTTCTTTTCACAAAAAATTGTACCATCCGTCCCGGGTCGATTATTTTTGAAGGGATTCTTTCGTGGGATTTTTTGCAGAAAATTACGAACGCTGCCAAGAACATCTTCTTTTTTACGCAGAAATCCCCCTTTAGCTAAATATGTTACCCAATTTAATACCACTTCTCTTCAATTGGACCACTTTTGTTCTCACACAAATTTACGCAACGCACTCCCCCCTTCCTTAATGCATTTCAATGCTTCTTTTTTTATCATCTACCGTCTTCTTTCAACATTTTTAATTAATAAAGATGAAAAAAACTAATACGACAGTTATTGGACACCCGTCAGACAGTTGATGTCAGACGCCATGCCAGTAACTGTCTAAAGAGTCAATATTAAAAAAATTGTGTGAATTACATTTAGGATATAATAAACACAATATTTAACTATATATATATATATATTATATAAAACATAGTTATTGGACGGCCGTCCAATAATAGAATAAAAATGTATATGGCGGGTCAGTTATTAGACATCTTCTAGAAAAATACTTACATTACATTTATTGTTTTAAAATCAGCAACATAATGTAATGGAATTCATATACAGATATACTAATTAACAATTGAATACTAATAAACTAATTCATAATAACCTCTAATAAATGTATTATCTCTCGTGAATTCCTTAACGAATTCCGTGTCCACCAAGAAATGTCATCAGATGTCAGAAATATTTTATTTTAAACATTGTCATTTTGCGGTCGGTAAAGATGATATAAACAATGGTTAGTTTATTGTAGGGTGACTTCTATTTAAAATATTCATAACTTTTTACCAAAGGATATGCTTATTTTTGCCACATTACTACCATCTTGTCCAATAACTGTCTGGTTTCCCCTATGCAAAGTTAAATTTCACAAAATTGTTTCTATGTGTTTTATTTATTTTCATACTCACCATAGTTTAGTGCTTACAAAATATGCGATTGAAATCGAAATAAATAAACATTTTATCAAAAAAAAATAATTAAATTTAATAAAACAAATTAAAAATGTTCTTATGACCTAAACAAAATTATAAAATTACAGTGATAATTATAGAATAAATTTGTCAATTTAAATACCAATTATAAGAAAAATTTTGTTAGAAACATTTTTAATCTAACAAGGTGTTAATTTTTACAAATGACATATGGCCAGAATTCTGTCTGTTAGGTCCGCAAACTCGAGGGTTTACTGTACTGTATTTGAGACGTTATTCGTGGTCTTGTGTCATCTGGATATTTTTTTATAATCTAAATTCTATATTGATGACCGAGACATGCGCAGTACTTGTAAACTGTGTCATTGCCCGGCATTTCGGTCACACTCACGCGCAGCAACGGTGTTCTTTAATGAAAGAGCGCTCCAAATTGACGGCGGTCTTAAGGGGTTACACTACCTTGAGGCATCGAAAAATATATTCAAATAAAAAAAAATACCCAACTTGCACATATAAAATTCGCCTTATTACCATTGTTTACAACATAAATCAGATAATATTTTTCGTTAAAAAAATATATTTAAAATAAATGTGTGTACTAACATGATCCCAATTATAATTATTTCGTTGTGTAATATATATTTTTTTATATAAATAAATAAACACTTATATTCATTAGGAACCGACAAGTAAAAGTACCGTCATTTTTGTCACGTCACGGGTTACAGCTAGTTTATATAATTTGTTGTGTACATTTACATGCTTTTGTGTGCATGTGTTTGTAAGCTTGATTTAAAATATGTTGTGAACATGAAAACAGATTTTTTTTTATTAGTGTAATATTTTACACAATGTAAAGATCATGCATCATTTACATTGGTTTACATTTAATTTTTCGCTGTACCTTTCCAAAAAAGAAGCATGCTCTTGTGCTTATATATATATATATATATAATATATATATATATATATATATATATATATATATATATATATTATATATAATATATATATATAATTATATATTTAATAAGAAATAAATAAATGAAATTAAGAGAAATACACAAATATCAAATAATAAAACTGAAAAATTAAATGCTGGAACCCGGATTCGAACCACGGACCTCTGTCTTACGCAGATAGCGTGTTACCAATTTCATTATCCCAGCTACTTAATGAGTCGTCAATATTTGATAGGTATATGGTTCTCTTTGAATTATTAATTCACTTATTTACATTATTCTATTTTTATTCGGAAAGTAAACTACTGTTACGAGAATATCAAACGAAGTTTTGACGTCTTCCCGCTAGTCGATTTCCGAATAATGGAAGTATTCTTTGCTAAACTGCAATAAATTATATATGTTATTTATATTTTTCTTTTATTATAAATAAATGAACATGAACCCAAATTGGTTTACATTTAATAATTTATGTACTTTAATATATTGAGATAATTTTTTCCAAATTTTTCCAAAGTTTGAAATTAGAGAAATTGGTCTGTAATTGCTAATTTCCTCTGAATTACCAGATTTAAAAATTAGGGTTATGATGACTCGTTTATAATTTGAAGGGATTATTCCTGATATTATGCTTACATACTTTTTTACAAACTTGACATTGTGACTATCATAACCTGGTGCTCTATTCTCCTTATAGTTGAAAAATGTCTATTTTGTTTCTTGTTTATTTTTAATGTCTGAAGTCTTTATGTCAGTGCGAAATGGTACGCACAAGGCCATACCAAGTTCGAAAAACTATTAAAAAATTCCCTAAATATTTTAAAACCCGAGCGGCTAAAAAATCGAATTTAAAAATAGTTAAATATAGGGTGGGTCTCCGCGTTACGGTGGGAGAAATTCAGTAAGAAGTTAAAAGTTATTATTTTTAACAAAAAGGTAAATTAGAAATTTCAAAAACACTTTTTCAGGAAATTCAATGAAAAATAAAAGGCACTTTTTTAGCAAAAAATGATTCCGCGGACCGGCAGCGTAACAAGGTAAAAGTAATCTCGGCGAACTGAGGATGCTGAGTCTGCGGAATCTTCCTTTATTTATACTTAAAATCTAGACACAGCGGGAAATTAACGGTCAAAATGGGATTAGTAATGGAGGGGAGAGACATCTCGAGAATACCCAGTGGCGGATGGTGGTCAGCGCAGCATTCCCGAGCGGATCATACCGTGCCGGCTCATCCTCTAGACGGACCATTTTGCCTGTCTAGCCAAATTATCTCCCGAACGGGGAGATGTACATATATAAATGTTACGTCAAATTGAACGCCTGGCACATCCGCATGTGAATTTAATTAGGACCAATGTGTCCGGATGTGTCGGCGTTCATAAATCGCCTCAAAAAGGCCGATTCCTATCTCTCGATGTATCTCCTTCCAAAACTAATCCGATTCTTTATTTTATAACGAATTCTGACAGGAAATGACATGCCAGGTTTTGTGCACTTTTTCTGAGTTCATCTCGTGAACTTTCTGATTTTACGGCGTTGCAAACTTTCCACGCGCCGCGTACGTCTGGTCCATAAACCAGCGGCCCCCGCCAGGCGCCGGCTTGTCGCGTTCAAACGTCGGCCTGCCTGACCCCCGCCAGGCGCCGGCTTGTCGCGTTCAAACGTCGGCCTGCCTGACCATTTTAACGGCCTTTCAAATCTGCTGCGCAGTTATCTGAAAACTGGCAAAAAACATATTTTTGCTATTTAATTTAATCCGCGAGATCGGCCGTCATCCTCCACAGTGAGATACGTTTATTTCCGAATCTCGCGGATGTCCTAATAATGCACAAAACCTTATATCTCCAGTCAGGATTCGTCAGTAATAAGACCGCTAATTCCACTCATTTTATTTACAATAAAAAATTACAAATTACATATAGAATAAAATTACAAAAAATTCTTAAAACTATTCAAGTTGTCGAGGCCTCGACGCGAGTATAAGAAATATTATAAACTAAATGCATAAATGTTCAAAAAATAAACCTTATGGTAACAATTACACATACACACACACGGCCATATATTGTTATTTATATTAAATTTAAAAAATTCAATTTTATGCCGCTGGATTGATCGTGTGCGAAACACCACCCCCGTGTGGCTTTGCCGCACTCGAAGGTAGCACACGATCCTCGAAGGCCGGGTGATGACATCTACGCGTGTGTGGTCTCCGACGCCTGCTGCGTCGGCAGGGTGATGACTCTGGTAGCGGGTCGCACGTAGTCCCCGGAGGCGGTCCGAAGTCGCACCGTGCGGACCTGGCCGTCGGCGGCGGGAACCGCCTCCACGATGACTCCTCGCGGCCAGCTGTTCCGAGGAAGGGCGGGGTCAGCAATGATGGCGGCGGCCCCCTCCCGAAGCGGAGGGGCCGGCTCCTGCCACTTCCGTCGTTGGGCGAGAGTCGGGAGGTATTCCCGGATCCACCGGCGCCAAAACATGTCTGCAAGCTGCTGGGCGAACTGCCACTGCTTCTTGAGGCAGACCTGCTCATCCAGAGGTCCATACGTGGCGAGATGAGAATGTCGCCCGGCCGCGCCCAGTAGTAGGTGGTTCGGCGTGAGCGGGGAGTCGTCCCGTGGACCTACCGAAACGTGAGTCAGCGGGCGTCTGTTCACCACGTTCTCGGCCTCGGCGAACGCCGTCATCAAAGTCTCCGGGCGCGCTCCTGAAATTTGTTCCGTTGTCGGAATTCATTTCATTCATTACATTCGTGCCGAAGAAGGCGCCACCGCTGGACGTTCTTTTTGGTCTGTCCCTGCGCTCCTCGCCGTCTTGAATACCTATCGGTATTCGCGTTTTTTGGTTTTTGTACTTTGTAATTTTGGAAATGACGTCAGTGCTCCAGTTATTGTAAAATACCTACGGACTTGAGTGAAGCCAGTGGTAGTGCAAAGGGACAAGAGGGGTTTTCTGAAGTGAATTTTCCGACTTTGGGTTAGATCCCTACATTGTCGGAAAAGCTCGGAAAAATCCCGGAAAATTCTGGATCAGGTGACAAGTTTTTTATCCTTGACTTTTTGTGAAGTTCGACCTTTGTTTCGTGGTCCCAGGGTCGGAAAACCCTGGGAAAACACTTTGTGATTCAGTGTATAGCTTACCATAAGTGCGATATTTGCAACTTTCTAACCCTTTAAACTTTTGTGAATTTTACTCCTGTTTCGTGTTCCCTGGGTGGGAAAACCTAGGGAAAACACTCTTAGTTGTTAGGTATAGTTTGTAGTTAAGTAGGTATTTACAACTTTTTAGTGATTAGGCTTTTTTGGATTTTTCCTTCGGTTTTGTGTTTTTCGGGAGCGCTTTCCCGATGAAAACACTCAGTTTTGTGTAAATTTCTCTTATTTATTGTGCGATTTTTACTATTATACTTTGTAAACTTTGTTTTGTGTATATCTCGGTTATTTTCCGACCGAATCTTGTCAAAAAAACTCCTTTGTGTCGGCCATTTTCCGGGCTATCCAGTTATGGCTAAAAAATCTGGAAAATCACCCACCCGAGGGGACCTCGAGGAACACCCTCTATTACAGAAGGGACTTACACCAGAGAGGGTCAGTCTGTTGAGGGAAATTATCACCGAGATGGAGCAGGGATTGACTCCGACTACTAGTAGAAGTCAATCCCCCTCCGGAGATGCTAGCGCCTTCGTTGGGCGACCGACAAAGAAGAAAAGGGCGGAATTAGAGAAATTATCTTCCATGTTACCCATTTCTGGGTCCCCCGATAAAGACCGGGAGATCGATTTTTTGGAGAGGGCCCGCGGTATCGCTAATGAAATCCAGACTGTACTAACGGAAGATAAAGGTCGCATCACAGTTATGCATAAATCGAGATTGTCGGCTACCCCCGCCAACCTACTGACACTTGTCGCAGAAATGAACGCAGAAAACGCGCGTCTTAGAGGAGCTCTGGAAGAGCACAGGTCAGCTTTCTTTGTGAAAAGTCACAATGACTTTATGGAGTTCAGGACCAGCATGAACAACTCCTTTGCTGAGCTTAAAGTAAATTTGGATGAAGTAACCAAAGGAACCCCAGACGAGGTATATTCCGATTTCAAGAACGAAGTTACAGTTTTGAGGGAAGAAGTGAAAGAGCTAGCAAAAGGAATCCTGCAGGGTGCTCCTTCGACGCCACCAAAATCTTCCTATGCTGGCGTAGCAGCCGCAATAAAAATTCGAGGTGAAATGAGGGAGGTTGGGCCCGCTCCTGCCACCGTCATAATTTACCCCAAAGAGGCCGAGGGCACCTCGGCCGATGCTACTAAGACTTTAGTAATGAGCACGTTGAAACCTACAGATGACGGTTTCCGTCCGGTTAGATTGAGGCGCGTACGCGGCGCAGGGGTTTTACTTGAGACGTCCTCTAATACTGGTCTGGATTCTATTAAGGCAGCCAAACCAAGGCTTGAGTCTAAAGGTCTCTTGATGATAGAGCCTAAAGGCAGACTCCCCAAAGTTGCCATATATGACGTACCTAGGACACTAGATGAAAATACTCTTTTGCAAGAATTTTATGCAATTAACATTGAGGGAAAGATAAACGTGTCAGTAGAAGAGTTTAAGAAATCTACCAAGAGAGTCAGTATGTTCGGCCGCCGTGATGGCGACACTGTAAACTGTGTGTATGCCGTACTTTCGGCTATTAGAAAAATCATAATTGACGATGGCAGGATATACCTTAGGGAAGGCTGGCAATCTTGTCGCGTCCGCGATTTTGTGGGCGCTACGAGATGCTTTAAATGCCAAATGTATGGCCACATAACGCGGTCATGTAAACAAAAAGAAGAGACGTGCCGACATTGCGCTAACCAGGGCCACAAAGAAGAGGAATGTAATAAGAAAGATGCTGAACCCCGGTGTGCTACCTGCAACCGGTTTAAAAAACCGGCAGACCATAGAACTGGTGATGCGGCCTGCCCCGCATTTCAGGCCGCTGTGGACCTATGTGTAAAATTGACCAATTATGGCTAATGAGATCATAGTCGGCCAAGTTAACGTTGGCCGTTCGCGCGCTGCATCCTTAGAGTTGCAGCGGGTGACTAGTCAATTTAACTTATCTCTGACACTGATTCAGGAGCAGTATACCTGGCGGAGCAGGTCTCCCGGGATCGAGGCGCCCCTCGTTATGGTCGAGGAGGGTGTTTCGCCTGGTGCGGGGATTCTGGTTGACAGTAGTCGCATGAAGCCTCTGTACCTGGCACACCTCTTCGATAGATTTCGAGTGTGCGTCTCCGTCGTGCTTGGGGGAATCGAGATTTACTTTATCCGGTATACTTCAAGTATGGTGACCCCGTGGGCCCCCACATCCTGGGACTCTCCCGTTCCCTGGACAGCTTGAAAGGGAAACATGTAATGATCTGTGGAGACTTCAACGCTCGTTCTCCCCTCTGGCATGATCACTCTGGGCAGCATACCGGCTACGATCGTAGGATCGCCGTCGAGGAGTTCATTGCCGGTTACGGACTGAACATCTTCAACGAGGCCGGTTCGCTGCCAACTTTTGCGGGGTATGCCGGTGGTGAGAGTTTCATTGATCTCTCGCTGTGTTCAGATAATATGCTGGGACTCGTGAAGGACTGGAGAGTGTTAGATGGTGTCATCAACTGTGACCACCGTCTGATCACTTTTCGTCTCTCGCGAGCCCCGGCTAGGATTGCAAGAGACGAGTGGATGTTTAAGTCCAGGGACGTGGATTGGGATGCTTTTGATTTGACTATGAATGAGGAACTGAGAGGAATATACGAAAGGAGTGCAAGGGACCCAACCCTAGTTGGTGAGCTCCTAAACGAGGCAGTAGTTAGATCGGCAGACCTCGCTATTGGTCGAACCCGTCCGAGCGGAAATTTTTCTGCCCGCTGGTGGTCTAATGATCTACGGGCGCTGCGTGCAGCTTACCGTCGAGCATATAGAAACTGTGGAGTTGCCCGAAAGAATCTTGTATCTCCTACGGAGCAACAGATCCTCAGGGAGAATCTCCGTGCGGCCAGATCGGCTTACACGGTGGCGATCCGCAGTGCCAAACGAGCCCACTGGCAACAATGGGTGACCGAGGTAGGGAATGCTGATCCTTGGAGGATTACGGGGCTTGTTCGGAGGGGTGGCGTTAACCCCGTCTCTCTCTTATCCGGAATATCCCTCGGGGGGAGGACGACGGAAGACCTGATCTCTACTCTGGATGGGCTACTG